>WEIT01002170.1:183686-342704 GCA_013389985.1 Dryoscopus gambensis | reverse complement strand
TTCCTAATATCTTGTTAAAATGTACTCTCTTTCAGTTTAAGGCCATTCCTCCTCGTCCAGTCACTGCATGCCCTTGTCAAATGTCTCTCACCAGCTCTCTTGCAGCCCCTTCAGATACTGGAAGGTGCTCTAAGGTGTCCCCAGGCTGAACTGCGCCAGATCCCTCTGTCTTTGTAGGAGAGGTTCCAAATCACGAATGAAATTGCATCCTGAGGACACGATGTTCTGTGAGCTTCTGAATAAACATGCCACACAAGCAGGATTTTGCTCTCTTCTGAAGAGCCAAGGCTGGTTAAACACTTCTTCTGCATTTGAGAATTCTGACATGCTGAATGGACTGTGGCAGGGTTTCAACTTCTGCCTGAAAGTCATTGCTTCACTTCAGACTAAGCGTTATAATGACACCAGATGTTTTGCTGTGTGTATCCTTGTGTAACTGAAAGAAGGACCTCATATTTGCACAACCATGGTAGTTCTTTACCCGCCTCTAGCATTTTTAGGAGGAACCTGTCCTGCCGCCAAAACAATCCCAGATGTCCAGTAGGCAGCACTGCTCACAGAATATGAAAAGTCTCCAAGGGAAATGTTTTGAAAATGTTGCAACTTGTTATTGATAAAATACTATTCACTGTGCTTCTGCCAAGACAGTTTGGCTTGGCTTGGCTCGGCTTCTCATTTGTGTGCTGGTCCAGAGCCTGAAAAAGAAACGGGCACCAGGCAACCCAAGCCATCACTCCCCCATGGTCCCAGTGCAGGGGCAGTCTGGGGACACTGGCCCCAGAAGGCTGATGGCAGCATAGGCTTGGAGGGTTGTGTGTCATTCTCCAGTCCCATCACCAACCTACCACATTACTGCTGTCGTGGAGCCCTCCCTTTCTGCCTGTATTGCCCTATTAATGCAGTGTAGGCAACGCCAAGCAGTTTGTATCTGGAGTGGTCTGAACCCAGAGTATTTCATTTTATTTGTGGAAAGTGTAACTATTTTCTCCTGTGCTAGACATGAAGCTCAAGGCTGCAGAGAGATGACAAGGGGTGTCATAAGACACAAGCCATGTCTGGCTCTGGCAGCCTCTCCTTGAGGAATGTTGAGGAGGGTAGCCATGTTCATCTGTCAAGAGAAAGTGATTTTGGAAGGTTTGAAGTCCTTTGGAAATTTTGAAGCCATTAATTTGTCTGGGTTTTTTCTATATTTTTATTATTATCCTGCATTGTTATTACTTCCAATGTGTAAGGTTTTTTTTCTTGTAAACCATATTGGTAGTGTTGGATAAAATAATTTCAACTGACTTGAATTTCAGGTGGAAAATTTAAATTTTCTTTGGAATGCTATTTTCATTTTGTGAACTGGACCACCCATCCTCAGAACAGGCATGCACATAAAAGCCAGCAAAGCTCTGATGTGACCACAGAAAAGATTTCCTTTGAATCAGCACTGCTGCATGGCCTGAAGCAACACAAGCTTTGTGTGTGCTTGCATGCTTCAGACATGAAGCATCAGCAGGGAATACAGAGCAGAGTTTGACCTAATGGACATGGGAGATACACATATTCCCAGCAAGAAATTGTCCCAGCAGGTTGTGGATATGTATTACATGTTCTGGCCTTTGGACAACTGTTCATTTCTCCTAGACACCCTGGCCCCTAAAAGTAATACTGATTTTTTGGAGCCTTCTGTCATGCTGCTGAGACCCTCCCAAACAGGAGCACACTAGCACTAGCTGGCCCACTTAATGAATGTTCATCATTAATGAATAAACCATAATCTGTATTCAGGCAGCTATTCCTTCCCCCTCTATGGTGGCATCAAAGTAGTTACAGGGGTTTTATATGTGAAGGGCTGATTAAGAGGAGAGGGGAAGGCAAATTTCACACTTCAGTTAATGCTTTTGAGTCAGTCCCTCTGGTTGCAGATTGCTTAAATGCAATTGGCTGCTCCCCACAGCTGCTGCTGAGGATGAGAAGCAATCCAGCTTGCCCTGAAGTCTCTGGCTAACAGCAAAGGTCATGGGAAAGCGGTGTTGTGGTATTTGACAAGTTAACACTGCAATTAAAGAGAGGCTGGGAAACAAAACCCTGCTGGTGGCTGGCTTGTCAGCATCATATCTCTGCATGCTGGCTGATACTCAGGACAGCTGCCTATGAAAAGCAAGTGAAATCCATCCCTACTGCACAGCCTGCAGGAGGAGTGTGTCTTTCACACCAGGAAAGGCACAGACAGGACTCAGAACTGCTCAGATGAGTCTGACTTGACCATGTCCTGGCAATGTGTCCCTGTGCTGAAAGCAGCATTTGGTGCACTGCAGCCAGCTCTGCAACCCCTCCATAAAGGCATTGGGCTGTGTGTTGGTTTCTGTTACACCCAGGTTCATGCTTGTGGCCTCTTTCAGCCCCTTTAACTTTACACCCCCTCCTTTTCTTACCTCTTTTAGCTCAGTTGTGGCTCAGGGAGGAGACAGAAACCACAGGAAAGAGGGGATGCTTTAGACAACCCCACAGAACTTGCTCCCAGTGCAGGGATCTCCACAAGATCAGGCTGAAGGATCCTTGCTGGATGGAAGGGATGGTTTGATATGGAGGCAGAGTGCAGACAGAAGGACAGTGAGTATGCTGGGAAAGGTCCCATTAGCAGCCTCTTGGCTTTTAACAACCTCTCTGGTTGCCCCCAAATTTAGTGTTTTGACTTCATGGCATACAGCCCACTTGAGGGGCCAGGCAGCAGACTGAGAGGTCTCTCTAGAGTGGCAAAAGTGACCCAACAGTAGTTTTTGGCCTTTATACCATGTGGGAGCAGAAAAAGAGGAGGAGCAGCCTGGACATCCCTTCTGTACATCTCTCCCTGCTCAGGGCTGTGTGTGACATTGAGAGCACCCATTTGGGTCCCAGCCCAATTGAATCCAAACTGGTTTCTCCATGATGCCAGCTGGCTGAGGTGGAACAAAATGCTGTAGTGCTGCCCCAGTGCAGAATTGTGCATCACAGCCCCTGCATGTACCTGCTGCCTTCTCCCCTTTCTCTTAGGCAAATGTGCTCAAGACTTTTGCAGAACACAGTGCTCATTTCTGAACCCCTCCATGTTACCCCTCAGCTGAGGAAGCACTATTTTAAGACGTAAAATGTATCAGTAAGTGAAAAAAAGAGAGAACATTTAAATGACTTCAAACACTGCAAATCCTTGAGCGTGTTGGATAGGAAGAGATTCTTCAATTAAACTCCTCTTTGTGATTCCTCCAGGTTGCTTCATCCCCACTGCCCCCCTGTCCAGGTGTGAGGCATGAGCATGTGCAGGACAGAAGGAACCAGAGAAATACCTGTCTGATCCATTCTCCACAGGAAAAAGCCTTTCCAAAGGGCTAGAAAAGCAGGGAAGTGCACACCAAGTACGTGGGTAAAGGAAATGCAAACAAACTAAAATTCCTTGGGGGTGTCTCCCTCCGCTCTTTCTCAGATACAAATAACTGAAAAAAATAATATAGTGGAAGGTCTGACTCTGAGTTATTTATCAAACCCAGAGACCAAACATTTGCACCCCATTCTCTCTCTGCAAATTATGTAAGAGACCCACTGTCAATCCTGCAATGGGTAAATGGGTTCTTTTAACTCTATTTCCTCTCCTTTTCTTCCCTTCGAGTGCTCTCTGAAATGGGTTTCCTTTCCCTTGGTTTATTAGATTTGTCTGAATTTGGCTTTGTAATATTTTAAAGTGACGAAGACCCCTCCTGGCTAGTTTTGCAGGCTGATGGACTGTGTGCAGCTCATTGCTGTTGTCCATGAAATATTATTTGATGCCCTGTGAGAAGAGGAGGAGGTTCTTGGCAGACCAAGAGACAACTGGAATAGTGTTCCATAGCAGCATGTGGAAATAGACTCATTGTGTTCCTCTGAATTACATTTGAAATATCTTTACTGAACGTGACAGGTCAGAAAATGGAATATTCATTCTGCAGGAAACTTACAATTGTATTTTCAAACAAGTACTAAAAGTCAAAATTAAATACCAAGTGAAGTTGGGAAATTTTTTTGTTCCTGAAACATTGAAATGGCTTGATTGAAATGCTTCGTAATGGCAATTTAGAACATTTTGCTCTTATTTCTGCTTGTCACAATGGTAGCTAAAATTATTCTATTGAAACAAAATGATTGAATCTATCACAGTGAAATGTAATTTCCGGTGAAAGCCCTGATGGAATTTGATACCTTCCTGCAGCATTTCCCAATTTTGTCAAAAAAGCATTTATTGTTGTAAAACTTGATCAAGCAGCCCTTTTGGACTTTTTATTCCATTGTCATCTGTTATATTTTGTGTAAAAACAGTGCCAATGGACAGAAAGGCAGATTTGGATAACCAGCATGGAGACAGGCATCACAGAGATTTAGGTCTCTTTTCCATCTGATTTTCTGTTCAGTTGACCTAATAATTTAATCTCAGAGTTCCCTTTGTCCCTTTCAGTGTCTGCCTTAGCATGGGGATGAAAGCCTAGTCCATGACGACAGGAAAACCCATCAAAGCTTTGTAATTATCATCTTCCGTCTAATATGGAGTTTCTGCAGCACCAGGCAGGCACCAGACCTGAGAAGATTTTCTCACTCCATCCTGACTGGACTGGTAGCCCTGTCTGCTAAACTCAGTGTTCTTTGGCAGTGCCTTAGAGTCTGCCTTTGCACAGAGTGTCTCCAGTCCCACTCTGGATGTGCTCAGCTTTTCCTGATAGAGGCTGTGACTTTATTTATTTCTTATGGAACTGATCTCAGACGGCTGTAACAGCCAGACGGGGTCGTGTGTAGGGGTGGAGGAGGTGAAAGCTATTAGATGCTGCTCCACAAAGTGCTTCTCTTGCTGGTTAACCTCCTTCTCATCCGCTCTTTTCAGAGATCAGCCAATCCTTTGAACCACTTGGGAACTATAAATGTTGAGTTTTTGCGTCAGGTAGGCAGAGGGGCACCATGAGTGCTCACGGGGGCTCTTGGAGAGGAAGATGCTTCCCACAGGGAGCCATTCACCCGCCTTTGCAAGTGTGACAGCTCTCTAACACTAATACTCCTATTACCTCTAACATATCAGCTTTGCTAGGCAGGAGCATAAAGCCCACAATATTAGCATCCAAGATACATGTCTATTAATAGCTGCTCACCGGTTCCTAATTAGATTGGCGTATATTGAAGATATGCAGCTGAATTAAAACAGACCGAATGCAGAGCTACTATCAGAATTTCCAGACTTTTAACCAGATTTTCCATTGTTGCCTTGTCTTTATGAGCACAGTGAAATTTTCCTCAGGATGCTGCCTAGGCAAAATGCAGGGCACCTATAGAGAGATAATAAATAACCTGGTGCTCATTCACCCCCACCCCACTCCCTTATGCATGATTGAATTTTTCAGCACCTAATAACAGTTCCTGCCAGCACAGAATCAATTCTAAATCTCAACACACAGGGAAAAAAGTGAGTTTAGACAATATTGAAGTGAAGCAACTAAAAGTTGGAATTGAAGTCTCGGCACTGAGTACGATGTCTGAAATTTATTCTGCCTCTGAAACATCCCAGGTTCCACTTTGTAAGAGCCTATTGTGGATATCTTAATTCAATGGCTGAAGACTTCATGACTTCATTCAGGGCTTTTAAAAAGTCTCTTAAATGTTCCATTTGCTTTCTCAGAATTCACAATTGTCCTCTGTGATTGGCTGGTTTTTTGTTATTGGGTTTGTTTGGTTTTTATTTTTTACCTCCAGCCTCAATAATTCAGACCTGTTAAGTGCTGGCTGATTTTATTCAATGCCTTAAAGAGCACTAAAATTTCAGCCAGGTGTTGTAGCTAACTGGTTCACTCTATGAAAATTCATGGAATTTCCAAAAGACCTGGCTTGTTCCAACTCATGATGCAGCTGTGCCAACCGATTCTAACATTTTTGACAGACGCGCAGGGATTAGTGAAGGCAGGCAAGGGAGAGTAATATATCACCAGAGTATAGGATCAGTCAGCCAAAGCAACAACAACAAAAACCAGCAGCACTGTCTCCAAACTGAAATAGAAAGTAATGTCTCCAAAAGCAGACGCTCACTCCACCAGTGGGAGTCACTTGCCCAGGTTGTCAGGCACCCACGTTTTATGCACCCTATAGGGATATTGTAACATGAGCTCCACAGCCACCAAGTATTTGTGCTTTTATAACACTTAATATTATGCAAACTCTCTGCCAGACCGTGCCTCAGAAATGCCAGCATGGCCTCTAACTCTGCTTGTGTCAAAAGAGTATTTTTGCTTTTGTTACACAAGCCAGTACTTAAATTCACCTAAATGTGTCAAATCAGAAATGCTAGGGTGAGTTTTCTGCAAGAACTTCTGATCTCTTCAAGAGGTGGCACAGCAAGTTGGGGTTAGCATGGAGGTTTGATGCATCATCTACATTAATGAGAAAGGAAGTGAATAATAAAATTAAATGCCTCAATGAATTTACTGATGAATTTAAACACCGCGATCAGAAATTGAAAGTGCTAGAAGTGAAAAGACAGTTCAGGAAATGAGAAAAAGGATGAAAAGAAAATCTGTCATTTGACCATAGGTATTACCTTTGGGAGAGGCTGGCTAGGTGAGGCATTCTAATGATGGATAATCAGATAATTGAGGAGAAGTTCACATCATTCACAACCTCTTCACTCAAGTCTTCAGTGAAATGAGTTTTAATTCCTGTTGTTTATCCTTAATAATGCAGCCTTCCAGTACCTGAAGTCAGCCTACAAGGAAAATGGAAAGGGACTTGTTACAAAAGCATGTTATGTCAGGATAAGGGAGAATGGCTTTGAAGTGAGAGTAGATTTAGGTGAGATATTACGAAAAGATTCTTTACTGTGAGGCTGCTGAGGCCCTGGCCCATGCTGCCCAGAGAAGCTGTGGATGCCCCATCCCTGGCAGTGTTCCAGGCCAGGCTGGATGAGGCATTGAGAAACCTGGTCTAGTGGAAGGCGTCCCTGCCCGTGGCAGGGGATTGGGAATAGATGATCTTTGAGGTCCCTCCCAACCCAGGCCATTCTGTGATTCTGTGCTTCTCTGACAACACAGATAGGTGGGTTCCACAGTGCTGAGCAGAGGAGGGTTGGCTGTCCTTGTGCAGCTGGCAAACATAAGGGAGAGGCATGACTTGTATCGCTCTGAAACCAGAAAGCAGATCTTCTGTTTGTGTCTCAACCATTAGGAACTGATGTTTTCTTTCACTATTCGTGTCTTGGGAGATTGCAAACGAAAACACTAAGAAATAATACCACAATAAATTTACATGTTGCTATTATATGGAATTAGACAATGAGACTTTTAAGACAACAAAGACTATCATAATTAAAGTAGCATTATAAAGACATTCCATGGCTTTTGGGCTCTCAGTTGTTTTAGTGTCTGTCTGGGTTAATTGACCATATGAGAGAATTGGCCTCCAATTTATACTGTTTTAATCAAGGTTGAGAACTATGCAGTAATGCTGCATCTTTGCCTGAGTCTGTAGTGTTTGAAATACAGAGTTTTACTCTGAAATGGACAGCTGCATGCTGGTGGAGATTTAGCAATTTAATAAAAAAAATCTGCACAGTTTCAACTGGTATGTGCTATCTTTTGAACAAGAAGATACAAAACCAGGAGCTTTGATCTAGTTGTTACGTTGTTAGTCATGCCTTGGTTCATATCCTGATGAAAAGAAGATAGCTGGGGTTGACTGCCCACTCAGGCTCTCTCTGTGGACAGCTAACAAATGCTCTTCTCCTTCAGCAAAATCACACATGTGCAATGGTGGAAAAGTGCTTTTTTCGGGGGAGTGGGGGGAAAGGGCATCTATGCTTCTATTGTAAGAACAGAATTTGTTCAGAAAGTGCATTACTTTTGTCTCATAGGACCCTCTCTGCTTGGCAACATTTTAGTGATCTTTCAGAAGGATCTAAATATTAATCATAGACATCATATGAAGGTCCTTGGTTTCGTTGGACCTCAACCACTTGTTGTGATAGGACATTTGCACTGAGGTAGTGATCAAATCCAGGAATGTACAAAACACCCACAAATGTAGGTGTAGTGGTGTTCATTCAGACTGTAAACTTTGCAATCCAAATAAATTGGTGCCTGTTTCAGAAAGGTTTTGTGTCGGAGTGCAATCTCTTTTCCTCATGTGTTTCCCACAGTTTTGTATCACACTACACAGACACTAAAATGCCTGGATGTAGAGCATAATGATTTAATCACTAAACTTTAAGATCTTTGGATCATGGGCATTTATAGCACTGGGATATACTGAGGGAAACTAAGGGATTGCCAGAGGACAACCCAGGCCCTTTGGTGCTGAGGCCATCACTGATTTTATCCCTGTGGCAAAATAAAAAATTCTGCAGATGTTATTTCACAAGCAACAAGCTCACCCCGACACACAGAGGTAGGAGTCTGCTGCTGAGGGCTGCTGAAGTTTCTTAATTTCTTTTCTCCTGGCCTTTGATTAACAGACTGTCAAGGCTGTTCTTCACTTGCAGCTCTGCAGCACTGGCAGATATAAGCGAGACAAATGTTGCTTTGAATGAACTTGACTGGGCCAGTGCAGTCAGTGGTGACCCCAAGGACAGAATGGATGTGTCACTGTCAGTGTAGGTGCTCAGAGCACTTCAATCCATCAGGGTGGTAGCCCATATCTAAAGGAAGCAGAAGGCCAAGCAGAGCCTTGCCACAGGGTATTTCCAAAGACTGGTGCTCAAATACTGCATTTCTTGCTCACTCTGTCTTTGTGATTGGTAATCCTTGAAAACACGTGAGATTTGTCACCTAGTGTGAGGCAAACAAGCTCCTTGCTGATCACAGGGCCAGATGGTTCCAGTGATTTCTGGAGTGCTTTGCAGCTTCTCAGCTTGGGTCAAAATTTGGTGTCATTTTTTAAAGGAACAGATAACGGACTCTGGTCAAACTGGACTGTCTGCTTGCAGGGCACAGCCTGCACATGCTGCTGTGACTATTTTCAGTTGTATTATTATTTTTTTTTCCTTTCCACAGAGCTTGGTACTGTAGATCAGAAAGGCAGAGGCTGGGGAAAGCAAAGGCAGGGAGGGCCCAGCAAGACACAATGGCTGGTGAGGATGGCCCAAGTAAAAGGACAAGAAGAAATGTTCTTCAGGAGTGCCCAGGGGAGGTTCAGACTAGATATTAGAAAAAAAATTTCGCTGAAAGACTGGTTAGGAACTGGAATAAGTTGCCCAGGGAGATGGTGGAGTCATCATCTCTGGAAGTGTTCAAGAGCAATCCAGATGTGGCTCTTGGGGATATGGTTTAGGGGTGATTAGGCTGACAGCTGGACTAGATGATCTTGAAGGTCTCTTCTACTCTTGATGACTCTGTGATTCTGTGAATATTCATGTCCTGCCCTTGTGGGTGCCACATCACTCAATTATGAAACAGAAGCAAATAAAAATGATCAGAATAGAAAGCCAGCAGGCTCACTACTGTGCCTCTTAGGGAAAAAACAAGCAAGATATTTTTCCATGCAATTGTTGTTTTCAGAGACTGAAACTGAATTGCCTGTGAAGTGTGTTATATAAACTGGCACTGTAGCATTAGCCATTGCTCTAGAGAATCTGCAAGGTGGGAGGTGGTAATCAGGATGAGTGGCAAATAAAATCCTCATAAAAGACTGGGGCTCCTAGAAGACTGGCCTTTTTAACTGCATGGTGAAAATGCTGCTTGAAAGTGCTCTTGTACTAAGGGAAACCTAACGTTGCTAGCATAGCCTGAAGCAACCAATATCTGGATATTTTTAGCGAAAGTTTGGCCCTCCTCCTCCTTTTTCCAGCCTTTGGGTTCGTGACACTGTCAGAATGGAATGATTGTAGGAAGGCATGGATATTATGGAGCATATTTGTAACATGAAGAATCCAGTTTTTAGGTAGGTTCAGGTGATCCTCTAGAATTGATAGGTTTGTGTACAGCTGTAGTACAATCTCAGCAGCCTGGTTTCACCTCAATTCATGTGAATGGTTGGATATTTTGCATTTAATGAAATGTAAATGGAATATAAAAACACAAGTTTGGAAGAGGGACACCAGGGCTTTGAATTTGGTCCTTTGCAAGAGCAGAACACCAAGAAGTACTAAAAAAAAAAGCCCCCAGGCTTATCCTTATACCGAGAAGCACTGAAATCATCTCCCATTTGGGCCTGTAGTACATAAGCAAATGCCTAAAGTGTATGAGAGAAAGAGAACAGAAGACATTCAGGGAATCACCGACATCTTTACACTCCTGTGATACCAGACAACTCAATAAACAGATTTTACTTGAGATTATGGAAGAGAGAAAAGGCACATGAAGGAAGCAAGCCAGAAATGCCTCAAAATCCCTGCTTGTCTTACCTAGGGGGAAAATTCCCTCCTAGGCCCAAACCTAGGCGTTGGTGTTGGAGTGCAAGCCCCACACACTTCAGAGAACAGAATATCATTGAGACCCCAGAAAATCAGCCTCTCCCTCATGCTGAAATTCGGCTGCTCTTCGGTGTCCAGAGAAAGTAGAAAAAAAAATTAAATCAGCCAGAAATTAAATTATGCAGGAAGATAAGAGAGAATTGTGAAATTCTTACTGTCTGCTGCATGTACCAGCAGCAGCCCTGAAGTTGGAGCCTTGTATCATGTGGCTAAAAAAAGAACTCACCGGCTACTGTCTCTCCTTACAAACCTGCCTGGGTGTATAACAGATCATACAAAATGCTTTATTCTCAGGATGATGAAAATAGAGCATGAGAGAGGGGGTGTAAGGCAGAGACATTCTGGTCAGTATTTCCACAATGACTCTGCAAATCATTGCTGGTTTTGCTCTCTAAGACAATCAGGTAATTGTTTAAATTGTGTTTAATTCTGCCAAGACCTTGACTCCCTCAGTGCTTCTGTAATTATGTAGTTGTTATGTTGCCTGGCCAGGATTGTCTGTCACTTTTAGGCTGTTTTATGCTTTCTTTGTTCGAGAGGAATTGGTCTAGGTCTTTTCTTTTTCTGCATGTCCAAACAAAGTCTCTGCTAGACCCATTCTTTTTAAAAATAATTAGTAAATTATTGGTGATGGTCAGCCAAAACTTCTGCAGGAAAAGCCCTCAGATGGACTGCAAACCTTCAGGTAACTGATTAGATTTGATTTTAATCCTAGCATAGGGTTTTAAACATACATTGACAGCCTCAGACTACAAATGCTGTAAAAGTCTAGTCAGATTCCGTGGAGAGGATGTCTCCCTTTAGCTGCACTGCAAGAAGTGCTTCTTCTTTGTCTGTCACCAACAAAAGAGTGAGGTTAATGTGGAAAACAGTACTAGAGCATGTGTCCCCTGAACATACAATTTCACTTTTACACCGAAGAAATAAAACTGCAACAGGGCTTCTCTTTGAGCCAAGTTCTCCCACTCCTCCAGCAGCCACTCCACTGGGAATGGCTTCATTTTCTCACTGCTGTCCTCTTTTCACCCCTTTGGTCATAAGGTCTGTACAAAGCTCCTGCTCCTTCAGCAGCTTCAGGCAGACCAGGGGCTGTCCAGCTTCCAGATTCTCAGGCAGCTTGGCAGGTGCTGTATCAGCTGGTCCTTGGATTTGGGGATAGATACCAGCAATTCTCACTTTCTTCAGGTCTTCCCATCTGTAACAAACCTGTTTGAAGCCATTTTTGGTGGGCAGCTGTGGTTAAGTGTTTTGTTTTGGGCATCTGAGGTCACTGTTGTTTCCTTCAAGTTGTGTTTTGGGGCAAATGGGGCAAAAAGTGACCAAAGGGCATCATGTAGAACTAAGGAGCCTGGCAGAGCCTGCGTCTCCAGTACTTCAGTTCTTTCTGTGGCCTCTCCACAGACCCACAGGTGATTTCTCAGGGGAGCTTCCTTAGGACCTCTCTCTCCTTGTTTCCTCACAGGAGCCCCTGCTGCTGAGCCCAGTGAAGGAAAACATCACTTCTGTCAGCTTTGCCTGTAAGAATGGAGCAAAAATGGGAACAAACCATCCCATTTGTGTAGCCCCAGCTCTTCCCATGTCAGAGATTGCAGCCTGAGGACCAGTCTTACCAGAGCAGCAATGGGACTCATTGGGGTTAAAGGGTTAAAGGTCTTCAGGACCCTCTTTCCTGCCACCTCTGCCAGGAGGGCTGTGCAGCTATTTACTTTTTTGAGCAAAGTGAAGCAGCTCCCCACTAAACAGGCTTGTCCTCTGCCCTCCAGCCCAGGGGAGCCTGACTGTTCTCTGGAGGAGTCTTCAGCTGAGGAGACAGTCCACGGGTACCCTGCCTTTTGGATAGCCCCAAGTGTGTGAGTGGCTGTAGGACATGACCCACGGAGATGCAGTGGGTAGTGACCTTTACACACACTGATTTCAAAAATTCAATATCTAAAACTTATTCCTGGGATTTTTTTTTTACTTCCAGTCTGGGATTAGTCCCTGTTAAAATAGCCTGCTTGTTTTAAAATGAAAAATATATCTGCTGGTGTCACCTTATAGAAATTGCTTTGGAAAAGGCCTGAATTCAATTTGGAGGCCTCTGGCCAAATTCATCAGTGTCCAGCCTGACCATGTTCCCACCACTGGCAGAGAGCCAAGGCAATATAAAATGCCTGTCCTCCTCATTTTGTGGAAGAGGGCTGAAAAGGGGCTGATTCTGCACCAGAGACATTCAAACTACTTTCCTCTGAGGAGATACAGCCTTTCAGTGTTGCTCCTACTTCACTGCCTTTCCTTCTTTATTCCCTGCTCTCCCTGTACCTTGCTGTGAGATCTCACCTCCTCCCACTGTCTCACTGGTGTCACAATGTACACTTGGCATCAGGCTGAGCCTCCAAAAGTGGCTGCAAGGCAGCAGGGTGTTTGCTGGATCAGACATTTGCTTGCAAGGTGGATCTGTAGAAGGGAAGAGAGCAACTGAATGGTGCAGGAATCGGCCCCATCTCTCTCTCACTCATCTTCCTTAATGAAAATCCAAGTTCTCCATGCTAAGATTTTAAAATGCCTTTTCCATTTACATAAGGAACGGATTAAGTCTTGTCAGTGAATGATTTCGCTGAAGGTAACAAAAAGAACAAGCAGCTAAAGTTTGGAAATCTTGCCAAACTGCTTGGTTCCTGGGAGAGGGGTGGATGGTGAGTGGCTAGAAGAAAAATGAGGGATCAGGCCTTGGAGGTTCCATACCCAGCTCTGATTCAGTTGGTAATGTATGAAAAGTTTCTTACCCTCTTTATGCCTTGGGTTATCACAGTAGTACATAGTGGTACTTGGTTATCTCCAGGGCATTTAGGAGATTTATGAATACGAGGCTTGAAAAGTACATTGCCATCACACAATGAGGGATATTGCTGTCTACAGATGCCAAGAAGCATTTGTAGCCTCAGCACGCCTGGTGAAGGCTGAACACATAAAATGTTTAGAAATAATAATAATAATGAAAAAGGAAGCTGTTAGATTTTCCCAAACCTGCAAAAAGATATGGTGCAGCTATTTTTGAAGGCTTTGGCCATAGTTTAGAGCAGTTTAACCATTGCTAATCTTTCCCTTGTAGAACACAGTTTCTGTTGCTGGAGAAAAACAACCATATGTGATCATTGCTTGTTGTAGGGCATTTACAACAGAGTCACTGTACACAGAAAAGCAGTGCAAGGTGAGGGGTCAGGCAAATCCAGGTTTCAGCCCCCAGAAGGAGAAATTGGGGAGCAGCACTGCCTTCTTTGTAAGACAAGCTGCTCCCTCAGCAAGCTGGGAGAAAGGTGTTCAAATCTAAAAATCTTCAAGTGCAAAATCATCCCTTTAAATGCTAGCATTGCAGGCTCTAATTTTAGGAATTTTAGGCTTAACTGACTGACTGTAGTCATTACAATACTCCATTTTTAGGCGCTGCAGGTATTGTAAGTCTGATCCTCTTCTAATACCCTGTTGCTAGGAAAGGCTGCGTTTGATTCCTTTTCAGGCAGTTCGGATGGCAGTGAACAAAGTCAAGCAGGCATACAAAGCAGAACTTACCTGAGAAACATTCCGCAATCGGAACTTGTGCTCTCTGTCCCTTTTTTTGACTCACAGGAGTGCAGAACAAGCCTGGCTGGGGCTGTGATGGAGGAGTGAAGTGGCAAAGAATGGTGTGCAGCTTTGATTGCTGCTGGCTGAGTGCTACAGATGTTGGGGTCTGACTGTCTGTGGAGTGGCAGGCTGAAAACTGGGAACAGTTTTTCCTCCAAAGTGAGCAGCAGGATTTACTCACAGGCTTGAAGGCAGGTAGAGGTGTACAGACCAATTCACTGCTGCAATGGCCCTGCAGTTTGGGAAAACAGGACTGCACGTCCTGTTGGCAGCAGTGACACAAGGTTCGTGGCAGTGGGGAAATGCCACAGTCTGTAAGTCTTCGCATCCTTCCTGATTATTCTTTATTTCTAGAAGACCATCTGAGCTAATTATTGTCTTAGTTTAGCTTGACTACTCAGTGAAAATTTGATGCAGTATGATGAGAACAGGCCTAACATGAGCAGGAGGTACAGGAGATGTGAGACCCGGTGGTGTGTCCTCGGAAGGGACTGCAGCAGGAAGGTTTTTATTTTCAGACACACTCACACAACTGAGGCTGAATCCCTTCATGCTGACCGAGGACTCCCCAGTTCCCACAGGGTTCCTCATGAGGGAAGATTCTCCTGTCCAAGTTCAGCCAGGCATACCAGGAAGCCTGGCAGGCAGGATCCATGCTGCATGAGTTAAATAAACATGGTAGAGCATCTGCTGACATTAATAATGTAATTCAGACTTGAAATTCAGAGTTAAGGGAAGCTTTTGACATATTCCTCCTTGTAGGTAGCCACCAGAGACATGGAAATAAAAACACACATGGAAAAGTCAGAAATTTCTTGTTGCTTTAGGCTTATTTTAATTTGTCTGTCGGTAGGGAATGTGTCAGCTCTTCACTTTGCTGATGTGACTAACATTATTACTTCTTCAACTTTGAGTTTTGAGGTTTTTTGTGGTGGCTCTGGAGCTAAGAAACCCAGAAGAATGAATGCACCATGTTGCAGTAAGCTTAGCTATTACTGCTTGTTTTATCACCAGGAGTGCATGTGAAAAAAGGAATCAGTCTTCCTTTAAAAGGAAGCAATGGAGAAGCTGAGCAGTTCAACAAAAGGAAATGGGACACAGAAGCTCTGAGCATGGGGAGATGCTGAAGGCTCCAAACAAACGCAGTTGTTTGCTTTCTTCATTTATCATGGTGTGAGGAATTTGTCCCCATCCTGTGTGATGGTTGCCTGCAGCTCCTTGTGTGTTGTAGCCCAATCAATATCTCCCAGTGCTTCTCTTTCCAGTCTGTGCAGTGGAGATCAGTGTCTGCATTTCTTCCTTGTGTCACTGGAGTGGGGACTGCTTTGTGTGCTGCAATTGCAGAACATCTCTGGCTAAGCTGCAGAATACTGGGGTTGGCTTTCTACAGAGTAAGGTTCAGCCTTTGCACCAAACTTTAGAATCTAAGATTACTTGGTGATTGTGCAGCCTCCTGCCCTCTCAGGTGTCCCAACATGTTCAGGACAAGCAAGACACAGGGACACTGATGGAAAGGCCTGGGTCATTGTGACCCTTAGCATGTTGTTGGTGCTCAGGGATTTGATGGGCTCGTGTCCAAATCACTGGGTGATTTGGGACCACCTGTCTGTGGGTTTTTCCAACAGTAACATCAAAGAGTCTCAATCCTCAAAGCATCTTTGCGATAGAAAAGGGTGACTTGACCTCGATGCAATTCCATTTCACTGATGATGTTTCACTTTCTGTAATCCTGGCGTGAGAAATATCTGGTCTGGCTGCTGTGTCCTGCTCTTAAATGCCTCCCTGAGAAGCCTCATTCCTAAGAATTGGGAATGTGAGTCTGGAATCAGAAATCAAACAAATCCTTGGCCTTGGCCTCCAGCTCACTTGAAACCAGGCCCATGCTTGTAATCTCTCTTACTGTATCTTCTTGATTTGTAGAAGGAAAGATCAGGGAAATTTTATGTGTGCACTTGTCTGTTTATTCCTTGCTAAAGCCTTCCTCAAGTGTCCATTCATTTTGTATTTGATGCATTTGAGCATTTCCAGCACACTCACCATGGTTTCTCGTGTCTGAAACAGGATTTTCAAATTCTTCTTCTGCTGCGATGATCTTTTAGAGTAAACATGCTATTTTGTGATAATTAGGTGCCCTAGGAAAAGGGTGCACAATATCCACGCTCCCTTCCTTCCTCCAGCAGTGGTCATCCTCTGTTTATCTTAATGTGCTCCCTTCCCATGCTGCTGGGGGTCTTCACTTTTGTACCTGGTTATGGATTTATGCTGTCACTTCAACAGACAGTTTTGTCTCTTTTTTTTTCACTCCACTGATCTACTGATTTTTGTAGTGCTGGGAATCCATAAAAGAAAATTAATTCAGTTTAATATATTCAATATGTTTGTTAGAAAACCCTTTGTTGAGTTTGAATAATTAGAAACAGTTCATTTTATCACCACTGTCAGGTCCTGGCTCTATCATTTTGAATCAGATATGGAGATCTAAAGGTAAGTTGAAGCCAATAGCTTATTGGACTATATTCCTGATGGAGCCAAAGTGTGGTGATAAATTGTTCATAAACCACATCACAGAATGCTCCTTATTTTGTCTTTGAATTACATCACTCTCTCCCTAATTGGCTTTGATATTGCTGTGTTTATTTTAGGACACTTCTGATGAGTGAGGAATTTTCTTTCTTCCACTTCAATATAAATGTAGTATCTGTAGTTCTCTTTCACTCTGTTCAGATTTTATTCCAATGCTGTGGAGGGCATTAAACCAATTTCATTGCATTAGTTTCTGCCTGTCTGATTTCTGCCCCAATTCTGGAGGCATGAAGCAAATCATTAGTCAGAAATAAACTGAAGAAATATAAAACATCTATTAAAATACTTTCTGAAAAATAAATGTCAGGTCCATGCAAGTGTTTTGCCCTCAGCTGATTCAGTGGGCTCATCTCTACTGAGCAGTGGTGAAGTTTGTCCTTGCACCAACCACAGAAGTAGCTCAGCTGTTGGCATCTGACATGAGGCACTCACAGCCAGGAGAAAATCCAGCTGGATCAGCTCCAGGCCACACACAGGCATCTGAGTGTCCAAACTTGGGAGTCATGGTTGCTTCCTCTCCAGGTTGTTCTTCTGCATTCTCTCCACTGTGTTCTTCCACCGCCCTGTGATTCCTGTGCTCCTTGGCTACTCCACGTCCCAGGAAAGGCAGTGAGTGAGTCCCCATTCTCACCCACCAGCAGCCCCATCCCACAGTAGCCCGGTGGCTCTGATGCTCTTGCAGAGCCAGCTGAGGTGGAATGGAACCCCTTCAGGCAAAGACCTGCAGCTGAGGTTGTTTCATCCTCTGACTGTTGGTTGAGGCAACTGCCCTTCTGGGCGTGTCTTTCACCAAACATAAAATTTGGAGGCTATGGAGACCCAAACGCAATAGTTCAGTCAAGGAAGCGTTGCCTTTTCTTGTGGACAGACAAGGAACCTTCTGGCCACCTCAGAACACACTGAGATTCAAGGGTTAAGCAGTCCTGGAGAGCAGACAGGCTGTAGCAATTCTGGGACTTGAGCAGAATTTAGGCTGCCTGGATGTCACCAGCAGGATCTGATCAAGGAGACAAAAGGAGTGTGTTCCCCATCAATCCTCACCACTTTCAGGATCAAGTGCCTTCTGTTGGATCTGGGAAGAGTTTGTCTGAAAGTCTCACTCAGTTTCTGTGTATTTAGGGAAGGACACCTCATGTGGCAAAAAGATGAAATATTCAGAAGCTAACGTATCAAGTCCTAAGAAAACATAGTCATGAACTATTGCAGCCAAAGAGAGACAGCTGCAGCCAACAACTTGTTAGAAAGTTGTGGTAAGGTCAGAAAATTCCCTTTGTGTCTGGCTGAAAATGGGGATACTGTGGACTGACCTCATCCTGCTGAGCTTTGCCGACCAATAGAGAGGGAAGAGTCAGGAAACCACTGATCTCCTTAGTTGGTTAAGCATCTCTCCTCTCCCATTGCTTTCAACCCCATTTTCTATGACTTTTGAAGGGCAGGATGCCTGACTTTTTAGTCTGTGGGGTCCACTGCCCTCATTCTTCCTTCTTCTGATTCACTGCAGGATTTTACATTTGCTTTATGCCTTTTAAGGCAAGTTGAGTTCCTCATATGGGGAGCAGCCATATTCTGAGCATGAGGCTTCCTTGGCTCAGATGTTCTGTGAAAGGAAAGGAACAGATTTTTGCATGGTTTCTCACTACCTTTACTGTTCTTGCACTGCATAGGTTGCAGCTCACAAAAGGCCTGAAGAAATGATCTCTCAAGTGTTTTTTAAGGACAGACACGTAGCCCACACATGGTCCTGTGGGTTTAAACAGGTCAAGGAAATCTGAGAAGCATTTGGAGTCCCAGAAGAGGAGCGCTGGAAAGGTGAGGCGCAAAGCAGGTACAAAGCAGATTGTCACCAGAGGGACCAGGAAGAACATGTAATCCTTTTACAAAATAGCAGGTCTGATATCTTCATAGAGCTTCATAGTGCACTTTAGCGTGGTATTCTGGCTTTCAAACATCCTTCGTAAATTGAATCTGTGCAGATGCATGCCCTAGGAAGGCTCTCAGGAAAACAAATAGGTGGTTTTCAGTGCTTTCTGCCCTGTAAATACAGTCAGCCTGCATTTTCCTTCTGAAAATAATGCAGAGTTCAGTAGTTCAAATGAATCACAGTGGCACTCATATTATTTATTTCAGCCCTGTAAGATGACACAAGATATTAATTACCGAGATCTGTCTCTGTGTCAAACACATAATCAGCACAGAAATCGGATTCTGACAAGCCAAAAGGGAAACTGCTTTGCAAACTTCTCCTCCCAAAAGCTATGTCCTTTCAGGGGTGATTTCTGGGTGTCACTTCCAGCCTGTGTTTGTCACAGAGTGCGGGGATTTATGGTCCAAAATTCTTGATTATAAAGAGATTTTAGTGAGGGTGTCCCTCAGCCCAGAGCAAATTGTGGGGAGCAGTGTCACTCTGAGGATGGAAGGACTCTTGGCTCACTCAGAAGCATCGTGAGAGCCACAGGTCATTTCAGGGAAGGATAAGGATCACAGACCCCCCACTGCACTGTCAGGTGTACAGAGCATCACAGCACCCTCTGGTCCATCCATTCTCTCACAGACCTAATACATGACTCCTTCACATGTGCAATATGATGAATATTGTGCAGGTCACCTCTTGAACTACAGAGATGGGAGGCAGTTACAGGGAACCTGGTTTTATTATGCTCAAGATCCTGTCTCTGATGTAGCACTCAAGTTAGCTCTTTATTCTAGTTTTCCTTTTTGCATTCCCATGCCAATGTAGAGACAGCCAAGAGATCCTTTGAGTAGCCCCTGGTGAGGCATCAGCTTTAGCACACTGGAGGCCTGTGCTATGCCACCCCAGGGTGATTAATGTGGCTCTTGGGCACATCCAGTTCTGAAATTCTAACTGAGTTTTGCTTGGAGAGGGGGAATTATGTGGAGCAACACTCGGTTGAGTTTGATCAATGCAGGGAGAACTCTGGATGGCATTTCCTGCTCTCCATCTCCACTAATTGACTGTATGCATTGATATGAAATTTTGGCAAGAATTTGATATGAGAAGTTATAAGGTAAATGTCTGCAACTGAGTTGCCATATATCCCCAACTCTAATGAACCACCTGCGTGCCTTCCTGATGCCTTTGGGTGGAAAGCCAGAGTACATCTAGTAAATAAATTGCTTTCCACCTCTGCCTTCAAGTCTGCTTCCTTCAAATGAGCACAGACATGAAACACAGCTGTGAACCTATGCCACAATATTTCATTTTAATTTGTGATTATATCCAAAGCAATAGTCTTCCCAAGGCTTGCTTCATTGCAGTTCAAAGGTGTTCAATAGAACATTAACTATTGCTAGCGCAGTTCCTCAGATTTTTGGTTTGCTGGGAGAGCTGCTTGTGGCTGCTTTGCATTCAGAGCTTGCTGTGTGTTGGGCTCATTCCGCTTCCTCACAGATTCATATTTAAGTGTGGTCATCTCTCAGAAGGAAGGCTAAGTTGACTTGCTGAAAAAGCAAAGAGCTTTCTCTCCACAGAACAAAATTGCAAGTCTCTTCCAATCTCATTTATGTGGCTGTTACACCAGTGTGGACACCTGATTTACAACACTGGCCTGATTTACAACTCTCCGAGACCAGATTTAGCCCTAAGAGTTTTTTGAGTTAATGCAAGCAGAAACATAGCTGCAAAAAAAAAGGAGAAGGAAAATGCACTGTAATGGCTGCTAATGAGAGGAATAATTACGAGTAACTGGTGATCCAATACACAACATCACTGGGCTGAAATAGTGACATTTGGATTTATGTTCAGGTCGTTAGGGCACTGCAGCACCTCTCTTATGGGGAAAGGCTGAGGGAGCTGAAAAATTTGTCAGGCAAGTGCCAACCCCCTTCCTTTTGGGTTGCAAACCTGACGGGAGGAAAGAGAACACTGGCATGCTCTGGTTCTGAAGATGTCGGCTCCAGCAATACACTGCCTGGGTGACTCTTGCTTTTCATTTTCTATTAAGACCACAGTGCATTATCACCTAATCCATGAGGTCAGGAGTCTCAAGTTAAGTAAAGAAATACATTTTCACATCTACTTTTAACAAAAAATGTCTGCAAATATGCTTTTCTATGGGAGCAGATGGTTCTATCATTTCTGTGTCTGCAGAACATTTTGTTTTGGTAGGATATGGTCATTATCTCTGTTGTTTTTGTTAAGCTTTTGCTTTTTGTCAGTTTTCACCATTATCACATTTCAGGCTGCATTGGAACCCAGCTCTCTGACTGCAACAAAGTGGCTTTACCAATTATTTTCATGATTTCTTAAAATACTTGCAGTTTTCATTCCAATTTGCAATGAAATAGCAAAATTTCCTGCACCTAGAAATTGTCATAAGCTCTCAATTTAAAGCAATGGGCCAAGGGACATAATTTAAAGCATGACATAAATAACTTGCACACACTGCCTGCACTGGAAGAAGATGTACTGTGTGTGTTTCCTTCTCTCATCTTTGTCTTGTAGACCATCTTGTTTGATGGGCTGCCAAGCAAGGGCTGAAACGTGCTTTAGACAGCCTTCGGTGGTGTTGTTTTTCTCCTTCCTGACCAGTGGGATTTAACTTGCAGTGTGTAGCACAGAACTGCACACTCCATTTGGTACAGCTTCAAGAGCACAATAATTACAGGAATAAATCACCAATATCTGCACAGTGTTTGCGGAAACTGAGATTGTAAAGCACTTAAAGAGCTGCAAACACTGGCAGCTAGAGAGCATGGTGCTGGAAAGTAGTCTGTCTCTAAAGTTATCTCCCTAAGGAAGAGAGTTAATTATGGTAATTATATTCTTACTCTTTCATTTCTTTGGGGACCAGAACTTTGGAAATGGGTCTGAGGTGGGGTATAGGCAGACAAATCTAGAAATGACCCCAAACAGAACAACTGTGGTGTTCAAGACACTACCTTCCAGAGACGAGAGCATGGAGGATACTTTTCTTACCTCTCTCAAGCAAAATTATGTCTTGATTTTCAAAAGTACTCCAGCTTTTTGTTCCTATAGAAAGTAAAGGAGTTTAAAATGTCCAAAAAGTGCTTATGTCTGTTATGTAAAATTCATTTTTATGCTCTTTGTCCTCTTGAAGGAGTCACAGCCAGCCCAAATCTACGGACAGATTCACTATACAAAAAATTTAGTTTGGATTGCTTGGAACCTGCAAGCTTGGCTCTCTTGCTGACCATCCTCCCCTTGTCCCAACCACAGCAATACTCAGAATTGGAGCAACACATATTTATGGATGGTGCCTCCAAGTTGTGGCTCCACTCAGTGCCACCAGAGAGCTCTCCAGAAAATTTCATGGTGTGTGTACAGACACCCAACCTTGGGGATTTTCTGGCTTGATATGCCTAAAGAAAAGATAACTTCAGCTGCTGAGTAGAGGTAAATTTATTATGGACAGTGACAGACATTACATCTGTGAACTTCAGTCCTTGAAGGTTTCGGGAAAGGTTTTGCATTTCCCTCATGTTTCTTGAGGGAGTTATAGAATCATAGAAACAAAGAATGGTTTGGGTTGGGAGGGACTTTAAAAATTATCCAGTTCCAACCCCCCTTCTAAGGACAAGGACATCTTCTACCAGACCAGGTTGCTCAAAGCCCTCTCCAACCTGACCCTGAACACTTCCAGGGATGTGGCAGCCACAGCTTCTCTGGGCAACCTGTGCCAGGGCCTCAGCAACCTCACAGTAAAGAATTTTTCCTAATATCTAATCTAAACCTACTCTCTTCCAATTTGAAGCCATTCCCCCTTGTCCTATCTCTCCACTTCTCTCTTGCAGACTCCCTTCAGGTGCTGGAAGACTGTAACTGGGTCACCCCAAAACCTTCTCTTTTCCAGGCTGAACAATCCCAGTTCTCTCAGCCTTCCCTCACTGGAGAGGTTCTCCATTCCACTCGTTGTCTTGGTGGCCTCCTCCAGACTCGCTCTGGCAGTCCAGTGTCCTTCCCCTGCTGCCCATGCTGCTGGGGATGCAGCCCAGGGTGGGATTTGCCTTCTGGGCTGAAAATGCACATTGCCAGCTCATGCCCAGCCTCTCACCCACCACACCTCACAGGAGGACCTGACACGGCTCCTTCCCGTTCTAGCCAAGAATGGGGGTCAGGGCAGGAAGAATGATAGCTGACAAGGCACAACAAATGATAAATGAGATACCTGCAAGGGCTTGGGCAGCCCTCAAGCATAAGGAGTGAATTTCTGTCGTTTTCAGTTGATTACAGCGAATGAGGTGTGTCACTGGCCTGTTGGTACAGATTTAGACTGCCTTGCCAAGGAAAAGCTTGTTACCTGGGTGAAACTGTGTGGTCTCCAAATAAAACATGTAATAAATGAGAACAAGTGCCCAACATTTATATGACCAGGCTGGCTATTTTCTATCTGTGATAAATACCAATGCTGAAAGGCAAACAAGAAGCAGAATCTATTCTGTTCTCCAAATTTTAGGGTAACAGAACTATTTAAATTTGGAACCACTCAAATGCTAAAAAGACATCAAAACCAATATAAAATATTTTATAAATATAGTTCAATATGGCTTATTCGTTTTGCTTTGATTAAAGTAAGAACAAATCTCTCATGACATTTTCAAAACAACATGGGACAACCTCAATAAGTCATTTACTTTTTTTTTCTGTCTAATAATAGTTCGAAAACAGTATCCAGAGAAGCATTTCACTTGCAGTGAAACTGCAGGGAAAATTTCTTCTGGCTAAAATATTTCAACCAGCTCTGGGATTGAAAAAATTCTGGGTTAACATTTATTTTACAGACAAGTCTGTTTTTGTGCAGGACCACCTGGCTGGTGAATACCAGGACATAAAACCAACATATACAAGTCTCAGGACAAAGGTTTCTCTCACAAATAAATCAATGTTCCAGCAGCACATAAATGGAGAGTAGAAGAGGGACCTTAAGGCCCTGATCGTGTGACTCTATTAGGATTCAGGTCATGCTGATGTATTAAAAATGTTGTCAGGGAACAATAATTCACTTTACTTTGGACTAGATAGATTAGGAAATATGGAATCTTGCACTATTTTTCAGATCTGGTATTTCACGTGCATGAGAAATGTGAAATTCTCTCTGTCAGTCAGGAATGAAGCAAGTAGGGGAGAGAAAATCTAAGGCTTAGCCAAAATTTTCAAAGGGACTGGTGACACTGGATTGCTGATGGGATCTTATTTTTGCAAGGGTAATCCAGAAACATCTGTGTCTCTGTGATCCCTCTGGGCATCCCAAAAGTGAGGAACACATCCTAATTTAGTAAATCTTTGTCTTAGTGATTAATTCTAAACCGTTTCTGGAGGAGAAAGTGGGCAGCAATACCAAGGTGGGGGTTGGCCTCTTCTCTCAGGCAACCACCAACAGGATGAGATGAAATGGCCTCAGGCTGTGCCAGGGGAGGCTCAGCTTGGACAGCAGGAAAAATTTGTTCATGGAAAAGGTTGGTGAGCACCAGAATGGGCTCTGGTGGAGTCACCATCCCCGGAGGTGTTCAGGAAGCAGCTGATGTGGCACTTAGAGTCATGGTTTAGTTGACAAGGTGGTGATCAGTCAAACATCGGACTCGATGATCTTGGAGGTCTTCTCCAACCTAAATGATTTTATGATCCTGGGATTCTCTGGGCAAAAGAAATTGTGGATATGTAAGTAATTTGGCAATTGTCAACAGTGGTTTACAAGAACAAGTAAGCAAAATAAATATGACCTTTTTATAGGACTTTTTTAGAACTTTGCTTTCCCATTTTCAGACACCTCATTCTAAGAATCTTTAGTTACTGCCCAGAAGTGGACTTCAACAAGATTATTAGCATGGTGTCAAGTGACATCAAGTGGTCATTTGAAGAAATCTTCCCATCAAAGCAGCAGCCGTGGGCTGCCCTGCAGACCCCCAAAGGCTGAGACTCACAGAACCACAGTAAAAGCTCAGTACTGGTCCATAGTACTGTACTAAAAAGGAACATTAATAAATGTGTCCCCTCTGTGCCTGTACTTTGTGCAGTCTGTCAAAGACTGCCCACTCCCCATGATTCCATTGAGCCAGATATTTGGGGAACAAATTCTTAAAATTACCCAGGATTTCTCTACTTCCTCAGACAGCTGTAGCTGTTGGCATTGGCCAATACATTTCTAAATATACTAAAACAGAGCTAGTTCCAATAAACTTCATACTGTAACTTTAACAAATCCACAGTCCTGGCCATCACTGTCTGTTTCAGAAACATCTGAGGACTTTTCTAAAATGCAGGTGTTCTGGGGGAATGGGTGAAAAACAGGCTTGGTAGATGAGCAGCCTGCTCTAGGACACCCTTCTTGAGCATGGGAGTGTGGGACTAGGTGGATTCCAGGGATACTTCCAGCCTCATCCATTCCATAAGCTGTGATTCTGTTCGGTTGCAACAATATCGAAATATTTGTTTTCCAAACACTTATGTGTGTTGGTTTGCCATTGGATTTTTTTCCCCTCAGTACATCCTTACACTCGTAATGTGGTTTCAGTCTGCTAAAGTGTAATTTTTTCTAGTGTTGAAACACTTTCACAAAACTTTCAACTGCTGTAATTCACACACCAGAGCTGCTGTGTGAAAAGCTTCCACATCCATAATAAACAGCCCAGCTCTGGAGGCAGAGACACCAGTGCTTGAAACATGGCTGTCTACACCAGTTCTAGATTCCTTCCAAGTCTGATGTACTCCTAACTGGATTCTGTGCATGTTTTTCATGAAAGCTTAGGACAAAATAAATGCTGTAAATTCATCTCAGTTATTCTTTATGGAGGTCGTTGCTGTCCCAAAGACTCAGAGTTCTGGTGACAATTAATTGCAGCAATTTTAAAATTTTTGTCTCCACTTTTTACAAGCATTTTAGATTGAAGAAACCCAGTAACTAGGTTAATATCATCTCATCCATTTCCCTGGTTTCCCTTGTGATGCTTTGGTGAGATTATGGCACTTCAACCCTTTTTTCCAGCTGTTAAGGTTGTATTCGTATGTATGTAACAGCACAGAAGTGAACGGCATACTGAAAGTGCTGTTAGAAGTTGTGAACTGAAATCACTTACAGTACTTGTATTCCTGATTTGTTCATCACTGACACATTTTTCTTTCAGCCCTTCAACTAAGGCATGTTGGAATCATTTGAGGTACAAGTATCAGACATGAAACATCCCTC
Source organism: Dryoscopus gambensis (assembly GCA_013389985.1). Lineage (NCBI taxonomy): Eukaryota > Metazoa > Chordata > Aves > Passeriformes > Malaconotidae > Dryoscopus > Dryoscopus gambensis. The sequence continues at coordinate 316,928 of WEIT01002170.1, read as the reverse complement.
TGTCTTTAGAGGTTTTTAAAAAAATCTAGCTTGTCTAGGAAGTAGGAATATTGGCACATTCTGGCAGCCTGTCTTGTGCCACACTGTTAATTTCTACCAAAGATTCCCTGTGCCTCTGATAATTAAAAAAAAAAAAGAGGTCAGAAGTTTCCTGCACCTCTGGAAAAACATAGTGACAGGGTTTAGTGCTCTGTGGTGATGGGATGGCTTCAGATCTATCTGACAAATGTATTTATGTGTTATTAGACAAGATCTTCCATGGGACCTTGCTTCCAGGTCCTGTGAGTGGGACCTTCAAGTGTGAGGGGCTGGAGACAAGCTCTGATGCTCATGGAGTACCCCAGGATAGACTCTGTTCCCATCATGTCACGGTATCTCCTGGATGCTTCCATCACAAAGTGATGACTGAGTCCATCAAGACATGAAGAGACCTGTTTTTTCCTTTGTAGCGTAGAGATAGCTGTGGCAGCTCTCCAGTTCCTGTCTTGTTCCAAAATGGAGTTGCTTTATTTTTAAAACGTCACCAGAAAAGGTAGACCTCAATCCTGTAAGTTTGTTAGGTGTAGCTCTGAACTGAGCAGGCATTTCCAGAGAGACCCACTGCCCCGCTCCCTGATTTCTAGATGTTTAGCCAGTCTCTGGTAGGAATGAGAATCCTGATATTGGGAAGAGTAGTTTTGGTTTTGGGCAGAAGAGGAAATGTCAGGAGGTAGCTGGAAGAGAGTGACAGCACAGGGTTACTGTTGGGCAGAACTTCTCTGACTTTTAATTTTGAGCTTTGGGTCAGTTTTTGGTTTGTCTCCTGCTCTGCTCATCCTCTCCCACAGCAATGAAGCAACTTTAAATGCTACTGTAAAAGTAGCAAACTCATCAAGGAAGAGGTTTCCTTTTATACCTTGAAAATTCAGGCTATGGGAAACTTTGGCTCAGTCCCCTTCTCTCATTTTTCAGATACCAGTACTTTTATTGCAACTCATCCCACTTCAGCTACTGAATCCAAACTTTACAGAGGTTTGGCAGTGCTTGCTGTCCCAGTGTACTCACATTTCCATGTACAATTACATTTGTATCAGTCATTGATCAAAATGACTGATATAAATGACACTTAAAATGTCACTTTACCATTTTTGCCATCTCCCTCCTGCGAATTTTCCCTTCCCACTTTGAATGTCTTCCAGACATTTCAGTGTATTTGAAACCTCTGTTTTTACAGGAGCAGTAGTGCTTTTCCCAAAAGGTAAAATTATTTCCATTCCAGGTATTTGCTGAGCAGTTAATAACTATGTCTTATAAATCAAATGACCCAGCACTTTCTGAAAAGCAATGGAAAGTTTTCTATCGGTGGGAATGTGTCAGTATTTTAATTAAATGCAAAATAATACTCATTACATCTAACAGTGCAAGTAGAATAGGCTTACCATTTATCCAAATAAATGAGCAAACAGTCCAAATCCCAAAGCTACAGAATGAAATGGAATTAAGCTGCCTGTGATGGTCTCCCGCCTAAAATAATCATTCCTGGTCACTGTATCACAGGTGCTTCCATTTTTCAATTTATTTCTTAATTACATTTTCCTTTCAGAATTTTTTTCTCCAACTTCAAATGCCATAATTCATCTATCACTTTTCCTTCCTTTCTAAAAGTTACCTTGGACTCAGTCAGAAATGGAAGAGGGGGAGCAAGCGGGAGCACTGATTGAAATGGAAAATGGCATCACTGTATTAAGGTCTGAAATAACAAATGCAAAAGTTTCCAAAAGGTAAAGAATTTAAAAAAAAAAAAAAAAAAAGAAAACCAGCCACGAGTACAAAATATCAGCAAAGTACCCTCTGCTTGAGTCAATTTTGTCTTGCACATTATTAAACTACTTCCACAGAGGAGACACTGGAGGTTTGGCTTGCAAAGCACAAAGGGATGGATAACAAGGCACTGCTGCAGGGGGAATTCAGGCCCTCAGAAGCAGCATCTGGGCACCTATGGAGAGCTGCAGGCAGGGGATCCACAGCCAGGAGCTCCCTGCTGCCAGGGGATTCTCGGAGCAGCTGTGCTGTGTAACTGCCCTGTGCAGGGACCTTGCTCTCCAGCGTCACCCTTTCAGTGCAGTCCCACCACACAGCGATGTCCCACCCTTTGCCAGGCTCCTGGGGAGTATCTGTGCTGCTAAATGAAAGGCATGGAACCAGCTTAAGTGCTGGACATCTGTTGTCAGCGTTGCTTGGCTGTTAAATCACTCTTCAGCTCTGTTGTTGACCCATGCAACTCATTTCTAGACAAATTCAGGACAGAAAGGGTGAGCTCTAAACAGCATAGATATGAGCCAGCTGCTTCCACCTGTGCTTGGTGTCTGAGGCTGTTTCCTTTAGGAGCACAGACATGGCCCAAGCAGCTTTGTAGAGGAATTGGTGTTGGTGTTGTATCCCAAAATAATGCTTGCAGTTCTTTAGGGTGGAAAGTTACTTGTGAGGAATTGAGTTTGGGATCACTACTCATTCAGGGGCTTCAAAATGAGGCATGTGGAATGGCTTCTGGAATCAGGAGGGCCTGGACTCTTTGAAGGGAGTGGGAGAATATTCCATGGCTCCAGGGGCCCCATAACTGACCATGGCTGCAGAACAGCTCCAGGGACTGGGGCTGTACATGGTCTTCTAGGAAAGTGTGCACGGGGTTCCTCCACATCAGCAATGGCTTTCTGCACATTGCCTGACTGTGTCCTGGCCAGCTGCAGGAAAGCAGAGTTTTTGAGCAGTCCACCATCACGTGTTACTGCCTTTTCTGCCCTGTTTGCATCCCATAGGCACTGTGCTCTATTGAGATGTATTTTTACTAACAGAATCTGAAAGCCTAATAGGAGTGACTTCTCTGTCTTTATCAGCAAAAAGTGCATTTATAATCTGATATGAAAACTGCTAATCCATTAGGACTTGGACATTTCATTAGCATGGAGAGAGGAGCTTTTATTGCCTGCTCAAGCTCATAAAGTTGTCTCCAACTGGAAGGAAGTGGCACGTAGTTTGAAACCCTGGAGTTGGGTAGTACATGTACTCAGCTGCCACGTCAATCTCATTTGCCCCAGGGGGATGCTTGCGGCACTGTACTAAGCCCACACGTAAAGGTCGCATGAGGAGAGACTGCTCTTTGTCATGCTGCTCTGCAGCAGCAGCTTTGCCTCTGCAGGCACTGTGCTGGGAGCTGAAGTCTTGCTTGGGAAAGTGCTACTTGGATGGGGATAGTTTGTAAGCTGCTGACCAGGTAAGCTGTCCCCAAGAGCATGGAAATAGTGAAAGGAAAGAAAAAGTAATTTACTGAGAGTCACAGATGAGAATTTACCTGAGCTTTCCACCTGACAGCATCAATTCCTGCCTTCGAGTGATGAACAGTGTATAATTCACTGAAGAAAACCTTGTGTCCTTTCTTCCCACTGTCACTCTGCGCTGTCCCAGTCACACTCTGCTCACAGTCACTTTGGCTCTGTTTCACCCTCACCAGCTCTCTGCCTCCCTGCCTTCTCCTTTCCCCTTCTTCTCTCGCTGACTCTGCATATGCCTAACCGGGCTTTCCTGCTTCACTACCCCTTCTCTTACATGGTTCAACCAGATCTATTCTCCTTCTCCCATTCCCCAGGCTTAGGAAGGGTTCTTCTGTGGAAGCTCTTCTTCCCAAACTGTGGAGAGCATAGATTTGAGCCTTGAGTGAGGGGACTTCCTCAAAGTGCTCCTGGAGAGGACAAGGAGGTTCAGGGCTGGCTCTACTCCTGGAAAGAAAAGCTCAGTCTAGTGTTTTCTCCTCCTGAATCCTGTATTCTATCCAATGGTAGAAAAGATTAGACATAGTCTGTTACTATCAGAACAGTGGTGTAGAACTAGGAAGGAAGTTCTGTAGGAAGACTTATGCGTAGTATTGGGGTTTATAGAGGGTTTTCTGTTGTCCCTCAGCTAACCCTAAACCTAGGGCTGAAACTTTATCTTGTTAAATTTTACCTTTAATTTGTCCTGAGCAATCTGACAAATTAATTAGCAGAAATATGCCAATGCAGTACAACTCAGTGACCTGATAAAGCCAAAAACAGTCCTGATCCACAAGTATGTGATCCATTACGAAAAAGACGAAATCCTCAGTGTATTTCTCTGACCACTTCAGCTGTTACACAATAACTATATGCAAATCCAGTGTTATTTCTCACAGCTGGCACAGCCTGGCTTAGATAAATATAAAACTTGCTTTAAGGGAATAGCTCGTAATTGGGTTAGGCACAAGGTTTTAATTAGATTTACGTAAATGCATACAATGCATTGCAGAAATCAATAACCTGGAGAGCTTCTTTGGGCTTATTGTTTAAATCAGCAACGCCAAGTCAGCTGAATTTAACAGTATATTTACCTACCCCATTCCCTCCAAAAATAGCACTTTTTACATGACTGCTGGCATGTTTGAAATGTGCTGTGCTGTCCCACGTTTGTGTCCTTTTTTATCTGTCTGGCCACTTGCAGTTTGGGTGCTTGCAGACAGAACCCTGGCAGTACAGAGGAAGAAGGTAGGAAGTATTTTAATTGAGGAAAAATTTGGGATTTAAACTAAAAGCTGTGCTAACCAAACAGTTCAGGTTCACCTTGTAGGTTGACGTGAGGTTATCGGTTGCTGAAGTTAAATCTTTTACCATCCCTGCAAGTGGTAGCACTGGTAAAGAGGGAAGCAAGGTCTTTTTGTTGTGGCTAGAAGTAAAAGCCTGTGATACACAGATCATGCTTCAGAGACAGGGTGTGCTGATTTTCTGTAAAGGACTGGAGAAAAAAAACTGTTTCATCATTTATTTCAACTGAGAAATTGAAATTGTTAAAAAATAATTGCTTTATTATTTACTGATAAAGACTTCTCTGCCTCTATTCATCAACAAAGAGGAAAAAGACAGATAGAAATTGGTATTATCAGCTAATTCTTAAATGGAACAAGTTTAAGTGCACTGTGAAATGGATTTAAGATACCCTTAGAGTTCCAAATAGCTACACATTGCATTTTCCTAGGGAAAAAAATAGCCAATTTTCTCTTCTTTTCTTCGTTTCCTGCCTCAGTATGGTCTTGTTGACACTGCTGCTTTTCCCCACCTTAAGGAGCCTTTCTTTCCTTAGGAAAATTTATGTAAAATAAGGGTGAGACTTTTAGCACAGTTTGGTATTGAGCTCACTTAAAGTCGGTGGAAAACCACCACCAAGCAGTGATGGAAGAGAAATTCCAGCTCCTCATTCGCCACCCCTGGCTGCAGTACGTGTTGCCCCATGGTCCCAGTGCTTCACACCGGCTGCACGCAAGAGGGATCACACATGTCAGAGATGTGCAAATCTTCTGAGGTGAAAACTGCCACCTCCAAAAGTATCAACAGCCAAATTCAGAAAAAAAACCCCACTAAACTGAGCCTTATAGCTTGCTGGATTTTCACAGCACCAGGGAAAGGCAGAGCTGTAACCCCAAAGAACACACCTGCACTAAATTCTAGTGTGCTCATGGTTTCTATTGAAACCAAGCAAAGGAAAACAAAACAGACAGGCTTGCCAGTATTATTTTAAGACAGCAAAGGAAAATATGCTTCCTGTTCTTTTATAGTCTTGTTTCAAAGCTCTAAATTTTGTTCTCAACCTTTTTTACCTAAAAAGAAGTGAGAAAAAATACCCCAAACCATAATATTTAAAACAGAAACAAAAAGCCCAAGCAACTCCTCCTTATATGAATTCTCAGAGAGGAACAGCTGGGGTCACCTGTCTTGGCTGTGTCTCCTTCCAACCTCCCCTGCACCCCCAACTTCCTCATCAGTGTGGCTGTAGGAAAAGCAGAAAGGGCCTTGGCTCTGTGTGAGCTCTGCTCAGCAATAACAACAACATCTCTGTGTTACCAGCCCTGTGTCAGCACAGATCCAAGACTCAGCCCCATACCAGCCACTGTGAAGGAAATTAACTCTACGTAGCCGAAAGCAGCACACCTCAACAACGTTTGATGCCAACAGTGATTTATAATATCATAAAGGTTATGTTCAAATCTGATGAAAGAGGGCTAACACTTCCATTCTATCTGCAGCATAGATAGAATGAACAGCAGTGGCATGTTTCTATTCACACAGAGAAAGAAATGGGCTATCTGAGAACTAGGAGTACAAGCACTTAATAGAAATATAATCTTCGGACCAGCTAATTTTCCAGTTTCCATGTTCGCTTCTTACTTCAGTTGTTTTTCCCTCCTTACCTTTTTAAATTTTTTCTCTTGTTTTTCATCTTATGCTGTTAACAGCAACACTGTAGTTCCAAAAGAAATAGGGTGGACTGATGGTTCTATTGAGGCCTGTCTTCATGGGAAATTTCTGCTAAGTGGAGCAGAATTTCTGCAGCCAGAAGTATCCAAGTAAACATTGCTTTCAAAAAACCGGTATTTATATATTTACCCCAATGGTAAAGATAAGTAACACAGTTCTGTGCTTGAGAATCTTCATCAGACATGTCCTGAAAATTATCTTGGTTGTCTCAATGGGTGAAGAACTGCTGACCAAAAGATGGCTTTCAGGAAGGAAGATTTAAGGTGCCATTTGTACCAGTGCACAGTCTTGTGTTAACCAGGAAAACTGGCAGTCACTGAGCTGTGCTGGCCAGACTTAGAACATAACATCTCAATTAGACAGATTTAAATCAGGGTTCCATTACTAAAACACAAGGAGTCATTTTGACTCTGTAAGGAAGAATCCATTCACTGCTTGGCCACAGATGCAAAATTTGCATATGTCAAGAAGCATGCAAATATGTCAATAAAGTATTTCACATGAAAACAACAGCCACTAGAATAAACAAAACAAAAATTTAAATTCTTTCCATTCAGCCTTTGAAAGAGCATGAAAGAAACTCCCTTGTAGAAATTTGAAAGTATGCCCAGGCAAGATATATATGGGAAGAAACCTAAATTTGAGGTAGGAACAGGCATCTCATATAAAAATATTGTGAGGGTTTTTTTGTTTGTTTTTTGGTTGGGTTTGGGGTTTTTTTTCAGAATAAAACATTCTTCAATGAATTTTTTAAGACTCAGTTTATGCAGAGAAATGCTAATGTTATTGTGTAGAGGCAGCTGCTGGGCCAACTCAAATCAAGTTTGGACTGGATCCTATAAAATCTGTCTGGAGGAAGCATATGCATTTCTGGTGCCTGGATTTGAACAGTAGTCTCTGAAATAACTTGGTTCAATATTTGGCAGACAAGGAACACAGAAGAAAAGCTGAATCTTCAATAAAATTGTCACTTGTATTCACAAGAGTAATATAGACCAAAGTGAGGTGCTTTGAAACTGCACAAAGGAACAAACAGGAAGATGGAGCAAAAGGCACACAAAACCACAAGAAAAGATAAGTAAGGGCCAATTTTGTGGCAGAATCGACAGACTGCCTAAATGAAAAAGGAAATCAGTTCCAAAGGCAGGTAGGAGCCAATAACAAATGAATGATAAGAACAGGAGACAGCAAAAGAAAGAAGATCCTGGGCTAAGAACTTGAAGAAATGGCACAAGGAAATGGTCCTGGAGGATATTGCTTACCTGTTAAACTGGAGGGTTTGCTTACTTGCAGTACATAGGGAGCATACAAAGTGTATCCTGCCATCCTTAAAAATAAAGCTGAGTGGCTGGTGGCCTGGATCAGCACTATTTTTGTAATTAGTTTTGTGGTGAGAAGAGGAGTTTTTGAGGATGCACAATCCCACCTCCTCTGAGCCCTTGCTGATGCACAGAAAGGAGGTGACCAGTCCAGCTGACCAGTCCAGGTGGAGCTGGGCTGAGCTGTCCCTCCATCAGCTGGCCAGAGTGGTGAGATGTGGTGGCCCTGGATTGTGGTGCTGATAACAGACTGAGAACTTCAAGACTTTCAAACTCCTAAAATTCCTCTCAACTTTCATTATTTAGCCCCAGCTCATTACAGCTGGAGGTGTTCTCACTGTACAGTAGGGCTGGATTTTTCCATTACATGTCTCATGGAAATCCATAATGCAGAATTTTCAAATTGGACTACTAAGATGCTAAATTAATGTGATGGCAATACTTTTATTGTTAAATGTTGTGGAGAAAGAAGCCTAGATTTTACTGGCTTCTTTTTAACTGATTTTTCTATGTTTAGAATTTGTACAGAAGGAGCCAGGCTCTCTGCAGTGATCTGGGTCTTAAGGTTACCCCTGACACTGGTCAATTCATCCTACAATATTCTCAGGAGATGTTTCCTCCTAGGTCATAACAACTCCTGACATTGGTCAAATCCTCTAGGAATACTCTCAGGAATGTCTTCTTCCATGTTATCCCAGGGCCATGGGAGTAGGAGCTGTTGGTAACCCTGTGGCTCATGGCACTTCCCAGGGAGATGATCTGAATTGTACCTGGTCAGTGTTTGCAAAGCACGAAGAGATCAAAAAGATGGTGGTAGTTAGGGAGTAAAATTAACAGATCCTTGGCCACAAGGAGTCATCCTGATCAACCAGTCTCACCATTTGCATAATGAAAGTCATACTGAGGCAGAAATTTATGCATGAAGATCACAGCCCTTCTTTGAGTTGCTTTGGAAATTTGGCCTTGCACAAATTTCAAGTAACGTAAATCTTCTAAGTGTCCCACAAAAGAAAATTAAGTTGAGTATGGTTTGAAAGTAAAATCCTTTAATTCATTTCTCCTCTATGTCCATGTAACATTTTACAGCAATAATAAAATGTCTAACTTCAAAGATCCTTGAAACACTAGATTGTGAGATAACCTGATTTTTTCCTTCTGTTTTCTTCCAAAGACAAAATCTTTGCAGAATCAATATGACTTTAGTATTGTTTCATACTTTTCTTAAGCTATATTTAGTTACATGCGGGTAACATTTTTTCAAACTCAAACTTGCCTGAATCTGTTAATGGACAAAGCTGACCACACACCTGGGGCTGGCATCCCCACTTAGCAAGGGGAAGAATCTACCACTGTTTCTCCCAAGGTTTGGTGTTACACACTTTAATTATTGCCAGTCATATCAGTGAGGCTGTCTGTGTAGTAAGGTACTTGTAAATGTTCAGAAAAGTGATAGAATCCAGCCCTAGCTCATTACCATGGCTATAGTGAAATGGTAATGGTGGAATAAATTGCCTGGTATAATTATGTGTGTGCCAGATGTTCTTAATCATTCCACTTCAAGCCTCCTTTGCTAACTGCAATTTTGAGCCTTTTCTGAATTGAAAGGAATTGGTAAACATGAGTAATTAAAAAGAAATTAAATAGATTTTAGAAGTGAATTACTGCAGTTCCTGCAACACTAATATAATTAGCACCTCTAAAATCAGTCTGAGCTAGAAGATGTGCTTTATATGGCACCAAAGATGTTTCATTTGTGGTTTGCACTAAAAACACAGTCCTTGTGCTAGTGTGGTTAAACATCTCAATAGAACCGTGTCAGGCTGGTAAGGAAAAATTTATTCTCTCAGCTGATATATTAAAATAGAAACAGAAAGCCATATCTCAGCTGGTGTAAATCACAATATTCCCACTGACTGTTAGATGCTGAACTTGCACCAGCTGAGCCTGTGGCCCGTCCTCCATTTGGATGCCTACAAGCAAAGGTCTGTTGGTATCCCTACCCATAATAAATGATTTTTGGCTCTCTGGCTAGAACTCCGCTTTCAAATGAGACAAAGTTTCTGTAGTGAAAGCAGAAGATATCCTCAGTTCATCTTTATTTTTTTATTATGTTGATACTTGAAATTCTTTTCTCCACTTTTCAATACTCAGAGGACACGAAGAACAAAACCAGATTGTCACAAAGAAAACAGATTTCTTATCAGAAGTTCTCCTTAGAGGCTCAAAGACACCTGTGCTTTGTCAGAACTTCATGACATACCATAAAAGCTCCATTTATCTGGGAGAATGAAGGTTTTACCAGCAGAGGAAGGTGGATAAGGATGGCACATCTGCGGCAGGAATCACCATGAAGATAGATCTATAGTCTGATTTACTGGTCAGGTGTTATTTTGTCTATCTGTGTCTTGAAAGTCACCAAGAATGAGCCTAAAATCCCCTCCCTTTGCAGCTTGCTCTAGCATTGCAGCACTCTCCAAGTGAAAGGTTGTTTCCTGAACCTCCAAAATGGCAGTTTGTGGGGATTTTCCCCTGCTATATAGCCTGTTTCTACTTGATCTGCCTTTGTAATTCCAGCGGCAGAAATCTGCACATCTTTTCTTTGAACTCCATGAATTTTCTGTTGTCCCAGTCAAATTTCTCAAGATCCCTCCAGACCAAAGTAAAGCATCAAGAGATAAGATTGCTTTTCTGTGTATTTTGTGCTAAATACAAGGCACCTCCTTGATTTGATCCCAATAAATTCTTTATTTGCACCCAATTATCCCAAGCTGTAGAGTATTTCCTACAGACTGGGGTGGAAGCAGCACTATTTGTGTTGCTAAATACAGATTTATTGGAAGTTGGGGCACACAGCTAGCAAAAACACAGATACCTGGGCACTCAGAGCACCTTGGCTGCTGCCTGCCTCCTGGCTGTGGCACCAAACAGAAGGGGATTTGTCTCCTTTCACCAGGCTGCAAGTTGAAAAGTGGAAAGTGGCTCCAGCCACCCATATGTTTAGAAATACGGAGAAAATGTGAAGGAAAGTTTTTCTGATGAGATGCTTCTCTGCTTCCTTACAAACACAGTGGACCAGATCTTTGCTGTTCCTAAGTTGGCTTTCACTACATTGAAGATACGGAATTATGCCAGCTGACAGCAGGGCCTGAGCAACAGCACTTTAATGGTTTTTGCCTTATTTAACTATTAACATTTGTTATGGGATCATTCATTAGATGAGGCATAAAGTACAAGCATTTTTATTAGGTTTTCATCTCTCCTTTCCCATTAGGGGAAGGTTCCACTCTCAAATTAATGTTAGAAGGACTTTAAAGTCTTAGCTATCCCTAATCTTTATGGTTTCATTCGAGTTCCTAATATATAGTTTGGTTTATCCCATGAGCTGGGAGCTATATATTTGAGGGACTTAGTCCAAAGATACAGTATAAGCAGATAGTTTGGCTAAGCTGATTTTTGCAGTTTAAGTGGGTCTAAAGCCCATCATGCCCAGGATTATATTTTTACTTGTGGTTAAATTTGACAGAATTTGAGCATTCTTTGTGTGTTGCAGTGTACAGCTGGGAAAGTAGAAGGCAGCAAGGTTAGTGGTTTATGTGTAAAGTAGAGCTTGAAGGAGCACGTAGATGATTTACATTTTCATTCTTTTGTACATCACTCAGGAAGAAAGTAAATATTTTGGCAGCCTAGATCATGTGATAGCGAAACAAGAGACTTCATTAATTCAGATATTTCAGATTCAGCAACAGCAGAAAGGAGGGATTATGACTGCCCAATTTGAGCCAGCTGGAAAAAACTAAATCTAGACCAAGGTCAGGTACATCACAAATGAAGGAACAGTATAAAATGCATTTAATTTCCTGAGAGCTGTGATAAAATTAAGATAAGAGCCCTGGGAAGAGAGTCTAATACACCACTCAGCCCTATCAAACCCAACATGTTTGCTAGGTGTGTCATAGCTGATTTGAAAGGATGATTCCTAAAAAAACCCCAAACCTGCAGAATTTTCTATTTTTGTTCTTTTAAGAGTTCTTATCTTTCTGAGTACTGCCATTCACAGAATTGAATGATATTTTTGCGCAATATTGCTTAGTGAAAACGTTGGTGCCCTTTGTCAGTAACTAGGGACAAAACCAGCCTTTCACTGCTGCAGCCAGCTCACAGCTCCATGAAAAGCTGTGCTTTCCCTCCCGTGGGACTGCAGACCCCAGCTCTGCAGTGGGCTTGGCTCCCTTTACCATTTGCCCTTCACAGCAGAGGCTTGCTGGTGGTGGAAAAGGCTGCTCCTCACAAGCAAAGCAAAGCAAAGCCCTGGAGGAGTCCTGCATCACTGATGCTGGGAAGCGTTTCCTTAAGCTTAATTTATTTTGCAGAGGCCAAAAAGGAGGAGCAGCACTAGCTAGGGGAGAAACAGAGGTAGTGGGAACATCATGGCTTTACACTGCTGTTGCCTTAGCAGTCATTCTAAAACCAGCTTTTGTTCCTGAGGGTCAAAATCTGCCATCTTCCTCCACTTTTTTCATTCCCTCTTCAGTCCATGCCTTCAGTAATTTTATTTGCATGCACATGGGAATACGTGAGTACACAGCTACATTCATGTGTACAGCACATTTTTATATAGGGGTGTGTGTACATTGTGATTTTAACTGAAATCATGCTCCTGGTTTTCTCTTACAGATTAAGGGCTCTGTTCTAAATGGTAAATGTCACACATACTCACTTCTGCTTGAAAATCATAAACCCAACATTTTCTTTTTAGAACAGATCTAGGCAACAGGAGGAAGCAATTTACACTGCCCCCTAACCCAACCCTATTTTTAATTCCTGGCATCACAAAGGTTAGACACGTCTGTGAAAGGTTCTCTCTGTGTTCTGCCTACTTTTTTGTTCACTCAGGTAACAAAAATCCTCTGACCCCATCCAGAGACCAGAGTGTAACAGCTGGCTCTGCAGCTCGAGTAACAGCAGTCAAGAGCAGGAGCATTGAAAGCAGCCAGCGATGAAAGGGGAGGATGGCAAAATACCTGCAGGGCGCTGAGCATTTCCCAGCAATTCAGCGATGGCCAGCTGTGAGTAAGAATTAGAGACATTGCGTCACCGACCTGCTGGTGAAAGGGAAGGGAAGTGGCTCTGTTTACCTTTGTTGTGTTCAATTCTGCTTGTAAAGGGGCGACTGCTGCTCCTGGCTTTGCCAAGCATGCTGCGGGTCTGATGCTGCACCCAGAGCACAGCTCCAGCAGCAACTGAGAGGGTACAGCAGGGCAGGAGAGCAGTGAGGGCTCAGCAGTGAACTGAACATTCAGCTGGACTCTGATAAAAAAAATCTGTACCACTGTGAAATTCATTTGTGCAGAGTCTCTCGTATGCACATACGTATCAAAGTCAGATTAAATTTGTGTTTAAACAGGAAAGAAATCCAAGGTGCTTCCAGAACACCAAGTTTAGCATTGATCCATGGTAGCCAGCACGGTGAGCACTGTCCAGCCAAAATCCATGAGCCTGTTTCCCCTCAGAGATCCAGGTGGTGCATGCAGCAGTTCAAGTTCATAACTTCCTCGGATGTTTGCATGTTATTCCCAAGGGCTGGTGAGCATTTATTTACCTTAAAAAAACTGCAAATGGCGGCTCTGGTGTGTTCATATAGCTGTAGGGTCTGATGCTTGTACAGCTGCCAGGTGTCAAGAAATTTTCCATAAAAATAGTAATAAAAATACGAGATTATTATTTTCTATAACCCTCAGCCAAAGCAGGCCTTGTGCTAGATGAAACCCCACCCCTCCTCTGAATACCTCTGTGTTACCTGCTTGTTCTGGTGTGCTGCTCTCCTGATAATCAGTTCCTAGTTGGAGTTGTCTGACACACTTGTTTTAAGCTAACACTTTGCTTCATTTACTTGGGATTTTATTGCTCAGTGTGAAAAGATGTGATTAGATAAAGGAAACATGAAACAACTGCTGTAGGCCTGTACCAGCAGCTCATTTTGGCTTGACACCAGGGTTTAAATGGAACACACAACTGCAAATCTGAGGAAGGAAGGCACAGGTCTGAATACTCACAGCACAGGGGCCACTGAGGTGTTTCTGCAAAAAGGGCAGCATGCTGCCCAGGAGCTGTGTCCAGCTGGGGAGGCAGCTGGAGTCGACCATCAATTAGCAGTGCCAGCACTGGTGTGCAACTGGGCGTGTAGAAGGAGCCCCTCTGGTGATGGAGAACCTCAGATTGGAAACCCGGACTGCAATGTAGGCTGAAATTGCTTTCTCAGGATAAGGCTGGAGACTTCCACTGCAGGGAAAGAATTACCAAGATATCCTGGTCATCTCTAAGGAGAAGTCACACAAGTATTGAGTCCTCAGTGGTTTTGTCATAAACAACCCAAGAAGCTCATCTTCCTTCCCCAGGTGGATCCCCAGTCACAAGGGTGAAGAATTTGCTGTTTGTTACAGCTGAGCACAGAACAACCTGCACCTCTTAGTAATGCCAGAGCAATGCTGATTTTATGCAGAAAGGATCAGCTGAATGTTGTATGCTGCCTGTTTGGAAAGCAGGTTTTCCCATGTGCCACATGGTAAATGAACCCTGGGATTGCCCAGGACCCTGTAGGTGGGGTTTATCCTGCCCTTGGAGAAGAGGAGGGACTGCACCTCCCAGCCAGGCTGGCATGGCATTCTGGCAACATGGCCAACGAAAGCAACTCCATAGAGACATTATGCAAACTACTTCAAGATGGGTTAGAAATAGGAGGTGTAAATGACAAACCAGGGGCTAATCATGTGAAACGTGCAAAGGGAAGAGATGTTCACAAAGTACCAGCGCTGAGAAAGCCCCACTGAGCACCCTGTTCACACCCCAGTGACCCCACCAGAGTTTCAAACTGATAATCTGAGTAATAAATGTTCTTGTAGCCAAAACATGGAACTCAAGCAAGAGAAAGCATGAGGGCAGTAGCCAGGCTGCTGTAGCCAGAGGCTGGGAGCACTGCTGCACTCTGTGGGCCCTGGGACCAAAAGTTCGTCGTTACCTGCTGGTCACAGTGGGATGCTTTGCCAGACCAGAGCCTCAAAGAACAGATGGGATTTATGCATGCAAAAGCATGCACCTGCCTCTCTGTGAGGCCTAATTTAAAACAAGAGAGGAAGAGATGTTCATACAGCATTGCTCATCTGACCTATCTAAATGTTTCATTTTGAGAAAAAGTTTTGCTTTGGGAATTCTGGGACAGAAGCATCTTCTTCTCTCTTCTCCTCTCTTTCTACAGGTGTCCACAAATCTGTTTTCTCTTGCCCTGGTCCTTCAGGTGCTCAGATGGGCAGTACCTGTGTTAATGAGCACTGCTGAGCTCCAGGTGAGTAGGTCAGGGCTGAAGAGCCCTGGGTGGAGCTGGACATGGCCTGGAACAGAAACGGGAGCACAGAGGAGTCTTTTGGGGTGAAATCCCAGTTCAGCTTGTCACCAGGACACCAGCACTGGCAGCATGTTGGGCTTGGGTAGTGTCCTCTCTGTGACTCCAGTCCAAAGGCTTGGCATCGATTTTTAAAGTATTTGAAAGCCCTGAAAGGTCCTCTGCACCTTGCTGCTAACGAGATTCCAGTGTAAAATAAAAGGAACATTGTCTAACCCAGATTAAACTTGCTCCTGAGTTATTTTTAGCTTGCCTAAACTCTTTCAACCCCTTTGGTAAAACTCATCAAAATTCATCTGTACTAAAAGGATGTAACTTCAAAGAAGTCATATGCATTAAATGTCAACATGCTTTACTCATTATAAATTACAGTATCATTAAATCTAACATGAGTTAAATGAGAACGATTTAATTTCACTGTCTTTAAAATGAAGCCTTTTTAGCACGGGAATAAAATTTTCTTTTAAAAATGTTTTTAAAGTAAAAGTGGGCACAGAAGGTTTATTCTACATGTTATAATATTTGTATGGAAAAACAAAAGCAAAACAAAATGCAACACTCCATTGTTCTGAGGAAGATGTGGCAATAGTAGCTTATTTCTGCTCATTTTACAACCCTCTTTTTGGATACACTTCTAATTTAAACTGTGGAAACTGAAAACATTCCTTTAAAACTGGTTGTCATGGTTATAAAATCCCGAAAGAAATTATGTGCGTCTGCATCTGCTGAGGGAAACATTTATGGCATGATTTAGCGGGGGGGGGGGGCAAGCAACCCCCCACCACAACCCATTTTCAGACTCGCTTATTACATTACTTGAATTAATTTATCACCCTCCCCAAAAAGCCGCGGAAAGGATTCTCACACGTTTTTCACTGCATGCAGTTCATTAGCAAATATCATATGGCGAGGGGTTAGTTCTGTCAAGTTCTAACAGGTTGGGGGCTTTTTTGTTTGTTTGTTTTCTTTAGTTGTCTTTGTTTCAAGCAAGCTTATCTAGAGATATAGAGTGTGCTAGACTACCAGCATACAGCTGCTGCCACAATTGATGTCTTGGATCTCGTCCATTGTTTTTCCTTTCCGTGATACAGTTAGAAAGTCATCCGGCCAGAATAAAAAGCCAAGCTGAATGCTGCAGGTCAAACTGGCCTGAACAAAAGTCTGCATTTCTTTATGGAGCTCAAAAGGATAAAGCAAAGGACAAGAGGAAAAGAAAGATAAAGAAGGAAAAAAAAAAAAAAGGGAGATAAAGGGAAAGAATAAAGGGAAAGAAAAGAGAAATGGGAAAAGGGAAAGGGAAATAAAAAGAGGCATCACCCTACTAAAGAAATACCGAGTCTTCTGTGAATCCACTGCACTGTCATATGCTCCCAGGATGAAGTTTACCAACCTTTTGGAACGGTAGGTTTATTAGACATGAGTTTATGTTGAGTCAGGCCTCCTCTCTCACAGGGATGCAGAAGTCTGCACATGGCTTAGAAACTATCGTTTGGCACATATCATTTTTCACTAAGAAAAGCTGACTGCATAGACAATTAGAAAATTACACTGTGAAAGACTGAGGTAGCATTTTTTAATCTTTAGGGTGAGTGATCTGTTGACTGCAGGAAATCTGTGCTGTTCCTGGCCCTGTTGCAAAATGTAAATAGCAGATAAGGATGATGAGGGTATTTTAGATAAACAATACACTTTGTGTGATTGGATTGTGAGCCACAAAAGGGGTCCAGAAGGTGTCCTTAAACCCATTGATCCGGGGCTTTTCCTAAAAAGTTTTTTCTTTTTCCTTTTATAAAAAATGCTGCTGGAGAAGGAAGTTTGGTGTCCCAAGCACGAAGCAGAACCCTTGTGAGAAAGTTTGGAGTATAACAACAGGCTGAGCTACTTCCGAAAGGCTGTGGATATTCTCAGACACCTTGACTTTCTCCCACCCATGAAATCAGAGATGTCATTCTTCACTGTTCTGTTTCTGTGGAAAATTATTTCTAGAGAGTATTTTCTACACTCCTGATGGAAGCCCTTAATTTAAGGCATCTGAGTGGAAGAATATAAGAAACTGGAGAAGAGAGGGAGCCTCGGGGACAGAATTATGCTTCTCCAATCCTCTTGCCTCCTTCCTTTCCATCTCAGCAAACACAAAACCTCACCATTGTTTTTGAATCCTTGTATGTGACTTCTGAGTTCATGTGCTGCATGATCACAGATTTGGCTTTTCTCTTGTTGCCTGTTGAGTGAAAGACCTGCTCTCTCATGTCTGCACTACCTAGCTCCTCACCCTGATACTTCCTAATGGCTGGAATAAACCTGAGAACAGGCAGGCAGCAGTGCTGCATCCATCCAGCTCCCTGCAGCTGCTCCCACTGGTACCTCCTGCCTCACCCGCAGGGTACTGCCAACCTGTGGCATAGTGGAGCCGAGGTCTTTGAATGGTGCAACACACATGTATATATGAAA
The DNA here is from genome assembly GCA_013389985.1 of Dryoscopus gambensis. Classification (NCBI taxonomy): domain Eukaryota; kingdom Metazoa; phylum Chordata; class Aves; order Passeriformes; family Malaconotidae; genus Dryoscopus; species Dryoscopus gambensis. Next base: position 299,466 of record WEIT01002170.1, on the reverse strand, counting down.
AACAGATAAATACGCCCCAATCCTCCTCCCGTGTTGAGCAGTGTCTGCTCTGCAGTCTTCGATCTCACACAGCAACGTGCCTTGCTTCAAGCAGTGTCTGCATGGCTGATTTATAATCCTGTAAGTAGATTGCGAGCCTGATTAATCCCTCGTTTCTGTCTGTCCATCTATTTCTCATCTCAATTCTTTTCTTTCCCGTGATTTATTTACCTAGCAGGAAATAAATTGATTCAATTTATTTCCTTATCCTGTCTTTTCTTAATTCACTGCTAATTATTAGTAGGCAGAGTCAGCACCCTGTGGGAGGGTCAGTCTCTGCCCTTTGGGTACCTTTGGAGCAGCTTGCTCTCAGTTGGGATGGATCACACCCTTCTGTTCTCTCCAGGGGCTGATGACAGCCTGCTTCATTGCAATCAGATTAATTTGGAAGTATGTTACTTTCCTGGAGAAAAGAATTACAGAGGAGAGAGATGGAAGAGGTTCATTAAATTGGTCAGTCCATCTTCCTGCCAATCAGTGGCAGTTCCTGGCAGGGCACACTCCGGCTCTGCTCCAGCAATGTTTCCAAAGTGCCTGGTGACGTGCTGCCAGCCCCTGTCCTTGAGGATGTTCACAGCCAGCACCTTCCCAGGCCAGGAGCACTCAGAGCCACTCCTCCTGTGCTCTGCCCTGCTGCCTGATCACCATTCCTCCTCACATATTCCCCTCCGTGAGCACCACAAACAGCTCTTGCTAAAAGAGGTGTTGAGTGGCACTAATCCTGGCAGCAGCACTTGTGAAGGAATCCTCTCTGGGACAGTACATTTTGCTGCTCTTTGGGAAGGTCACCTCGATGCCTCTGTCCCATGCTGCCCAGACACTTCAAACATCCCACTCTCAGGCTTGGAGGATCAGCCTGCTCATGCTTGAAAGTAATGATTTATAAACTTCCTTAGTGCAGCCAAGTGAGCAAGAGGCTGTACTCGGACAGACCTGGCTAGATGGAAATTATTGACTAGGAGAGGGAGGTGCTCAAGGTAGCCACAAAAACAGCTGACACCAGTTCAGCTCTCTGAACTGCTATTTCTTTATCCATTTCTGAGTTGTGCATTACAAAAGTTCAGGCAGCTTTCAATGCCTGGCTCAATTTGTGCCTTGAATTGAGCAGCTGTTTTATTTCTATGCAGACAGAGAACTTCCACTGCTAAAGAATTCACTCGCTCCATCTTCATTGATTCACTTAATCAGACGTGTAAGATGATCATTCTAGCCCTATCCTCTGCCAAATAACATGGAATCACAGAAAGGTTTGGGCTGGAAGGCACCTTAAGGCTCATTCAGTTCCACCTCCTGCCATGGGCAGGGACACCTCTCACTAAACCAGGTTGCTCCAAGCCCCATCCAGCCCAGCCAGTTTAACGTCACTGTGGACAATTAGGAAAAAGCTTCTGTAAAAAATGTTCCTGTAAAGGGTGCACTGATGTGAGGAAGGAGCTGGACTGAACCAAACCTCTGTCTCTGCCCTGTGCTCCTGCCCTGTGTTGGCTTGTACATGTTGTTTGTATCTGGATCCTAAATCAGGAGTAGCGTCAGGCACGGAGAATAAATCTTCAGCCCGGTGTGTTGGATGATGCACTCATAAAGGGAATGAGATGTGCATATATTAACTTGTTTTCCTGGCTTCCAGGGCTTGTTTAGGCAGAGGTAATGTGCACAGGTAAAGCAATCTGCAAAGCAAAATGGGTGCTTTGTCTCCCCCAGGGCCTCAGCAATTCTGGTGACTGATCCTGCATTTTGGTGAGCATTTTTACCACTCGCAAGGTACAATCCAAACCCTGTCTGGGGTTGAGGAAGCAGTCTGGGATCTGGTGAGGACCCATCCCATGGATAACGACAGAAGTTGCCAGCTTGCACAGCTGCAACGCCACACAAATCACTGCTGTCAGCCAGTAACAAATTAGCTCCTGCAAATAAATCCATTCTTGCTTCATACCCCATCCTGACAGTTCCCTTTCCAGCAAGGCTCCCAGGGCTGGGATGTACAGTCTTGACACTCTCAAATGTCCACTTGGAAGAAGCTGCTGAGCTGATGCTGCCAGCTCCCAGTCTGGCAAAAGCCAACCCCAATTACAAAGGACAAGCAGCAGGAGCAGTCCGTGACACTGGTTTTTTTCAGCAGTGGAAATTATGGCCTGTTCTACCACTGTTTGCCATGAAGGCTTTAGGCTATTTCTGGGGTCTCCTCACCACAGCTGAGGATGTTGAGAGTGAGCACTCAGTGAGTCAAGAAAAATAAAAGCTCAGCAGTGAATATTTTTAACCATAAAAAGTTTTCTCCACCTGTCCCTACAGATGACAAAACCTATCTGTGGACAACCAGATTTGGATGCTTTACCCTCAGACTGAATTAATGCCACTCCAGCTCTCACAGCTGTGACTACCCCACACCCAGACACCATTCCTGGCTGGGACAAAACCTGAAGGGTCTGGTCAAAGCCACTTGCAAGGGAGTAGAAAAAGCTCCACCAATTTCCACATGCTTTGCTTTCTGCACTGAAGGAGCACCAAAGCAACAGTGGTTTCAAGAACAGGTCAGCAATGTTGTGTGTGTTTATGTCAAAAAACCTCTTGTACCTTGGCACAGGCAGTTCTTTAGGGAATGACACTTGTGACCAAGCTAATGATGCAAGAAGCACAGGGAACCATGTCTTATAAATTACTTAAATTTCCAAGTGAAACACTTCTGCCTCTATCCCACCATCCTCCAAAATCTTCATTTTGCATCTGAAGTGTAATTTTTTGAAGCAAGGTTACCCATTTGCAGCAAATAAAACGGAACATTTTGTGAACAAAAGGTTCTAAGAAAATACTTATTATCTACTTATATAAAGTATTCCCTCTTCAGCCTGATTTGCTTGGGAGAGGGAATTAGATGCCATAGAAGTTTTATGGATGAGGTACCTGTGACCAGCTCAGCTTGATTTATTTCCTATTGTCTTCAGGCTAACGAGGAGGAGGGTCAAAAACTGTTCCTATTGTCCTGTAGAGAAGCTCTATCCTAACAATAGATTTATGTATCTCCCTCATCCCCAAACCACCTAAAAATAAGATTATGTTTTGCTCATTAATCTTAACAAACTGTGTTCTACTTTGGCCAGGAAAACAAGAGCTATTGCTTTTATGGTGCTCAGGGAAAGTAAGGACACAAACACTCAAGGTCAATAAAATGCACTTTTTATTCTGTATCAATGAAAATATAGCCACATGTAAATAAAGACGTGTGGAAAAAAAAATCAACATTGATCCTCCCTGAAGAAGTACAGTTCATTGTGCTAAAACCCATTATCCTTTGGGTTAGAAACAGTTGTCTGCCAATGCTTTAAAGTGACCCACGTTTTCCTTGTCGAATTTTAGCAAACAGAAAAGTGCAACAAGAAGCCTGCTACAGATAAACCAATTTCAACCAACCACACACGGCAACGTCCAAGGGTGACGGGAGAGTCACAATTAACGAGAGCGTTCCCACGCGTTCCTCCTGGGCAGTCACATGGAGCATCCACTCTGTACAACCTGACCTGTGATTCTCAGTAGAAAGACGGTCCTTCCGTGATGCAAATCGTGATTGCTTTGCAGATTTCAGATATGGTAGCAGAGGTGCGTTCCTTTCATAGTTGTTCGGTTTCAAATGCTTTATTTTTTAAATTTTTTTTTCCTCTAGGTTTTTATAAGCTTCCTGCTGTCAAAATACAGTTCTCAATTGCTTTTGTAGAAATAATCCTGAAAGGCAGAGGCATTTAAAATCCTCCCAAATCCTCAGTATATTAACAACAGCAAAAAAGATAGCTGGGCTGTTCAAAAATATTGTCAGGAGCATGAATGTCATTTGCATTGGCTAGTGTACAAAGAGCAGCAAGTAGTAACAAAAGAAACATCACCCAAGCAATAACCCTTTCCCCCAATTTCTTCCTCGAAAAAAAAGAGTTTTCTCAAAATACTTTTCCTCCCCACAGTCCAGTGTCTGTGAATCACGTACATTCAAAAGCCACAGTTACTCTGTAGATCGGGTTTTCCAACATGAGCTTTTAAAACCAGTTGTTTTGCCCAACTTCTCCACACGGTAATACTAGCTGGTGCTTTTTCAGCTAATGGGACACCTTGAACTCGAAAAGTAAGGACCTCAGGGTAAAAAACAACAAAAAAAGGAGGATTTAAAGCTCATTATGCTTTGAAAGTCCTGCTAATGTTAGTGGAAAGATTCCCACAAACCAGGGATTAGTCCCTGTTAGGTGCTTAGGGGTGGAGAGAGATACCAGAGCACAACCGTGGGGTGGGGAGTGCTGGGCTGGAGATACAAGGAAAGAAAAAAGATGCACACTGGCATTTCAGCAGAGAAAAAAAAAAATAGAAGGCAGGTTATGCCGAGGCTGGGTGCTCAGCACAGCCCCATGGGTACCTTGTGAGGGCAGGCTGGTTTTTTAGGTTCAGCATCTCTGTGCAGGCTTGTACAGCAGCTCCTGCTCAGTTTAGTTTTCAGCTGTCATTTTGGGTGAGGGGGGAAAGCCTATGGGGAAAAAAACCTAGAAAAACAGTACAATGTTTTGACTGTAATGAGGTCCCCTGCAATGACAACTCATTAAAAAATAATCTCCCCCTGCCATGAATTGTGAGAATTCCGTGAGCATGCTTCTACCAGGATACTTCTGCAGACACCACTGTAAAGCTGAGCGTGCACAGACATGGGCAAGATCGTGCCCACCCCTTGTCCCTCTTTTGTCCCAGTATAAATTCCCTAGATTTTTCTTCATTTAGGAGCCCAGGATGACTAGTTGCCTAAACGTGTGGGAACTCATAAGCATACCAAAGGGGAAGGCAGGGGAGGAATCCTAAAACCCATGCCGGAGCTCCTGTGTCCCTCACAGAGCCAGGACTTCAGCCTTCAAAGCCTGGTCTGGGGTAGGGGCTACACTTCATGAACCCCACACAAGCTGCCCCTTCCCTTCTCTGCTCTGCTCCAGGTGTGGGTGGTGATGAGGAGACACAAAACAGGACCCAGAAGTTGAGCACATCTGCCCACACCTGGATCAGCAATGCTCAGATGGAGGGCTGCATGGCAGGATTCAGTCTCACAGCACCTGGTGCTCAGCCTCTTGTCTTTGTCATCGTCTCTCTCTGTGGTAGCAGTAATAGCTTTATTTTTAACTGTGCTTCTCCCCAGAGGGAGTTTGCACAGCTTATGTACATATCTGGCTTGTGCAAGGATATTCTAGACAGGCATGAATTTTGAGCAGTTACTTTGGATGGAAATTACTGACAGTTCAGACACCAAGAATGTGTCTTTTGGATTCAAATACGTGTTAATTAAAAAGTGCCCTTTCCCTGATCGGTTCAGCGGACTTTTATGGCAATTCACCTTGCTGTCCCAATCTTCAAACACATCCTCTACATTTCTGCATTCAGCATACAGCATTTAGTAGGGCATGAAATCTTGGACCCATTTGCATTAGACAAGGGCCTGAAATTAAAATTCTAGTACCCACAGTTCTCAGTTTTGAGAAAGCTCAGCCCACGCTGGGACTCAGTGTCCTGGTCCCTCTGCGAGAATTGGGTTAGAGTTAGAGAAATTAATGGAAAGATTTCCACTGACCTTAGTAAGAATATTTACACAACATGCTTGAAGCTTGAAAATATTTACCTCCAAAACAGAAAACACAATTTAGAAGATCTGCTGAGACCACTTTACTGAACCACTCAGTCACTGGCTGGTATTTAAGCAGGACATTAAAAAATCCGCGCTCGCTACCGTTCTTATTAGCATATTATTTCTTCCGAACACAAACAGCAAAACAGATCATTATCTCATTAAATCTGCTGATGCAACATCACTTAATCAATCTCCCCATTTCTACAATTTGCCAGCCTAATGATCTACACAAGAAAACAAGGGAGGAAGGAAGGAGAGAGAAAGAGAAAAGACATAAACATAGAAGGAAGGGAAACACTGCATTTCATTGTGGAAAATATCCTGCTTCATATTATCTAGCCTTCAAAACACAGAAATTAACACAAGATACGCAGCTACACCTGCACATAAAAGCCCAGCCAAGTCTCTATGAGAGAGAATAAGAACAGTCAATAGGTATGTAAGGTTTATGAAGCATATCATGTCCCAATTCATGTGAGAATGGTTGGCACTACTAATGGGATTTTGTTACATAAACTGTGCTGATAAGGCATTGGAGCTTTAAACAGTTAGCAAGAGTATTTTTATGGCTGGCATGTTTTCCAGACAAAATATGGTGAACCTTTACCTCCACTGCAGCCCCACAAGCTGCAGCTTTGTTGCAGTGTCCCACGTCCCTTACAGGGCCTTTTCCTCTCAAATGGGAAATAATTGACAATCAGTGACAAGTAAGGGGGGGAACGAACCTGCCCTAGGAGAAATGCTGCAGTACCCACTTTAGGAGCATCTCTGAATCCCTGTGAAACCAGAGGCAGGGGGAGGCTGACACTGAGGTCACTTGTGAAAGGTGCCGACAGTAGTGAAATAGTGCCAACCATTATATTTCAGAAAACATGGTTTATGTGCAAGTTCTCTGGGAAAGCTCATTAGTCAGTTCTACCCTCCACAGGAACAAGCCACAGCTCCCCTTGTCTGAGTGCAGGGATTTTACTGGGACAGCTGAAAGGTACATTTGCAGACCTGCTCTGCGCTTCAACACTAATGAGCTTTTCCACTGGTATCAATAAATTCTCCTGCTCACATGTTTAGCATTCCTTTGGCATGCATTGCCAGATAAATCCCTTATTGTCTTTCTGGTAGCTTGCCCAATTCCCACCAGGAAGATTTTTAAAACCCAAATCGTGCCTTATTGCTGGCTACTGCCTCTCCCACCCGATAAATTCAATTTACCACTTGATAGAATTAGGCAGTTGGTGGCCCTCAGCCTTTCCTTAAATAGCAAAGAGATGTGGCTGGGAATCTACAGACAGAATCAATAGGCAGTAGGAAGGGTTGGGAGGTGCCATTGCATCCTTGCACCCATAATCCTTTCCTGAAAGTCCCATTCTGGGAGGACCCTGCAGAATAAAACCCCTTCTGTGATTGATTTCAGAAGGATGTTCATACTGCCCGACTGATGACCCCAAAGGGATGAGCTCTGAACATCCACTGAGTGCAATGGGGTTGTTGGTATTCAAAAGCTAGATTTAAACTACTAGTTTAGGTGACATTTCAGCTCTGTAATTTTAAGGTACAACCTGACTGGGCTTGTTTGTAGTGCCAGGACTCCTAATTATACCTAAAATAAAATTTTAAGAAGAAGCTGTTGCCAAACAGCATTTGACGATTCGAGTGAAGAAGGCAGTAATTAATCCTAGAGGGACAACAGAGGACTAATTAGAAGCAGAGCAGAAATTTTGTTTTCCTTTAGAAAAATATGCAGTTTTCCATGAGAGCTCAGAGAAGACACCCAATTTACAAACTGAACTGTGACCTCCAACTAATGGTCCTGGCAGCAGCCTTGGATGCCAGTGAATTCCCAATGATCAGTCAGAAAATGCTTTTTTGTTTTTCCTTTTTCTAGGAAAACGAAGTGGTGACAGGTAAAAGAGGTGGAACATCTCAGGAAATTCTACTGAAAACAAGTCCAGGACAGGAAAAGTGCCCACATGTCTTGGCATAGGACACATGGAGATGTTGAGCAGAGCCCTAGGTCTGGCTGAGGAAATACAGAGAACTTTTGCTATCAATCACTGTATGGCACAGGTTCAAATTGCTGCTGGGGCTGAATTTCACCCAAAGTGTAACTGGGGCAGGAAGCCAGAGGGAATGGTCACACACATGGCAGAAGCTGGTGTCTCACTTGAGTCCCCCTTCTCAAACTGGCTCATTAAAACCCACAAACACCCCAGTCCCTGCCATCCTATGGAACACTGTGCTGCTCGAGAGTGTGCAAAAGGGCCACAAATAAAATAAAATAAAATAAAACAAATGAAAGCTAAGGTTTGTTTAATAAAATAATGCCCCGAGAATGGCAGAAGGCTTGCCCTGTTATTTCTGTCTAATTTGGAGACGCGTTGCTAAGCCACAGATTGCAAAGGATTTTGTGAGTAGCCCTGTGAGCCATCATAGAGTCTGGAAAAACATCTAACAATCTAATAGGGTCAGGTGTAAACCTTTGAATGGGGCTAGACGAGCAGGGAATAAGCCTGGCAACGGGGCTTGGGCAGACCCTAGGAATGTGCACAGGACCCATGTACGTGCCCAGACCCTTCGGACAAGCCCAGGCCTTTCTGTCAGTGGTGTCCACGCACTGACTGTGAGAGGAGCAGGCTGAATCCAGAGCGATGAGAATCCAGAGGGATGAGAATCACCTCCAGACCCAGCCACTAATGAGAAACCTGCACATTTCCTACAGCCTTGGATGTGCCTGTCGGTCAGGGCAGCACTGAAAAACAGCTCAAATGCTATTGATATTTTGATGTCATTTTCAGACACTGCAATCACCTTTCACTGGACTGGGGAGGAGGCTGGAAGAGGGTGTGGGAGTTGTTGATGTATCCATATCTGCCCACTGCTTCCAGAAACTGCATAGTCACCGAGACATTATTCTCAGTGTTTGGCACCAAGTGTGGATTTTAGCTGATGCCCGACGAAAGGCTTAATTTATTTATATGCCATAGTTTTAGAATGTGCCAGATTTCTCTGCTGTCTGTTTGATGAGTATTGGCTCTCACAGCTATTATGTTGAAAATTGGCAACATGTTCCTCAGCGTGGTATTTAAACTGAAAAGCAGAAAAAAACAGGACATAACTAAAAACCTTCAAATTTTATCTCCTGTTTGTGCTATTAAAATCTACAGAACCACCAAATGATAAAACAACATAACTTGGGACTTTTTGGAAATCACTTGGTCCAAGCCCCTCTGCTCATAGCAGGGCCAGCTGCAAATACAGAGTCCATACACTGACGCTACATAATTTAGATACTATATGCCCCTTTCCAGCAGGTTTTTGGGATGCTGGAAGAGCTTTGGCTCTCCTGAAGCCCACATTTTCCCCTAACAGCATATATTTGAGTATCCTCTAATGGTCTTTCCCTGTCCCTCAGCTGCCACCCCAGAAAAGTCTGCCTGCCTCATCCTTACACACCACCTGAAGGAAAAGGAGCCTGCCAAATTCCAAATAAATAATTTATGAGGACACAAACAGCCACTATGCAGAGAGAGGTCAGTACTGACCTCAGTGGAATGTTGTCACCATTTTCGGGGACCATTCTTGACAACCTTCTCCCCCCTCTCCCCTCTCTCCTCCCATTGCAAGCACAGAGCCAGGGCTCTGCTGTGGCCTGGGCCACCACCTCTGTCTGCCTTGGAAGCTCTTCTGTACAACAGTTCCCTTTGCTGGATTTCCAAGCCTTGGCCTCTGTCCACTGCATGACACAGCTCAGTGGTAAAACTATCATCCTAAGTACCCCAGAGCAGCCAAAGATCCCAAATAGGTGGCAGTCTTTCACTTCCCAAAAACTGACTGGTGGTGCCCCTCTGTGCCTCGGCACTGCACATCACGATGAAGAGCACCTCAGCTGTTACACACCTGTGAAAATGAGGGTTCATGGACCATCCTGTCGTGGTACTGCGGTAAAAAGTTAAAAACCTGATCACCACGAACTGAGCCAAGCCAAGAACTGAGCATCTGAGTGTATTTATGAAGATCTCACTTGCAATTCAGATATGAACACTTTGTTTCTGGCTGCATACTGAGACATTTCAGTGTTCCCCCTACTGTTAGTTACAACCATGGGAAAGTGCTTCTGTGCTGGCAAGATGGTAAGCAGACCCTTCTAGAGACACCTTTTTAAACAAATAAGATCAGGCTGGGAGCTTGAATCATGGGTTGGATTAACTTAATTTACCCTCTAGCAGTCTACAAATCAAGTGTCTAATCTGAAGTTATTACTCTGCAGTAAATGATGAGAGACTGGCACCTCCAGAGCAGGATTTATCCCACCTGTCTGAAACACCTGTCTGAAATGAGCCAGATCTGAATCCCCACTCCAAGTGGGTACGTTGGTATCCATATGGTGCATCTACACATCCTCTGCAGACAGGCAGAAATACACTGTGCTGCTGCTCAGTCTGAACTGAATCTGCTCTGAACCACGCAACACAGAGTCTTGTCACTGGAGTGGGGAGGGCTGAGCCCAGCCTAGTACAAAATCCTTTTTTAAAGGGCTTTTAATTAAGGGTAATTGATGCATTCATGGCCGACAGCCAGACACAGAGTTGGTGCACACCAGCAGTCTCAGACTGTGGGCCAAGCAAGCTTGCATCTCCAAGAAGAAAATAACAAAAAGCGCTTACCTGCTCTATAGAAAACAGATAAAAAGGTTTTGTTAGAATATTGCCCCAGATCCCTGGTTCCACGTGCCACGCATCATGAGGCTGATTAACATAATATAATAAATAAATACAATTTATTCAGCATGGCCTGGTCAAGCCCTTTTCAAATGCTTCTGTCATTTGAGTATTCAAAATCAATATGTGCCTTCTTGTCCCACTGTGCACGACAAGGTCAATTTTCTGCCTGACTAAATGCACCCTCAGTAAGGATGATTTTAGTTTGTTTGTCATTTGTTAGATATCACAGCACTGATCTTTGCACAATATTCTTTATGTCAGTAAGAATATTCACTGCTTTTCTGCCAAAGAAATGTCGACTTTTTTGTCAATTTTAGCTCCATTCAGCACTTTAACAATGTATTTCATCTGGAAATGCACCACAGCATATTAAACCAAATAAAACGCATAGAGATTGTGCTATCCATTTGTACCAAAAAAATTAAGAGATAGTTATAAAAAATATTCCCAGATGTGGAAATCTAGATGGATCAAACTTTTCCTCCTAAAGCCTATTAAGAGCAACGTTAACAAAATCCATTCAACCCTCCTCTGTAGGAAAATGGTATTTGAAAACTTTTTTTAAAAAATAAAACAGGTATCACTTGGATGCCACCTCACTTACGGGAAAAAAAATTTATTTTAAGAAACAATCTGTCCAATTCTGAAATTCAAAAAGATAAGCTTGGGTTTTCTAAATGCCCCAAATCCAAGTAAAAAAGTATCAATTTCTCACAATACATCCCTCTATGTCCTCAATCCCAAATTCCACATTAAACCTTTAGCTTTTTTTTGTTTTCCCTTCCAGTTCAGACATCTTTTCTCCCAAAAAGCCTCTAAGCTATTTCATGAGCACAACATCTGTTTTCTGACCCATGCAAATGATGACATCTGCGGAACGGCCTCAGTTACTTCCAGAGCAACTGCTCTCAGCTTTGCAAATAGTACCATGTTATTTCTGCAGCTGCCAGTCCTCTGAAACTGTCTTGGGATTCAAAATACATATTAAAGTCCAATAAGATTATCAGATTCAGGTCACACCTGTGCAACAGGGTTATTCTCCATGTGGTGGTAAATGAAGACTCGAGTCTAGCAATGAGCCCAAACTTTGGTGCCAGCAGCATCAAGCCCCTATAGTTGTGCTACTTCTGCAGAACAGGGAAAAGAAAAATGGACAAAGCTTAAGTTTGTCACTTCCAGAATCAGCTCTGCTCTAACCCCCATGCCCTGGCAAAGACAGAAAGAAAAAAAAGGACTTACAAATACAAATTCAGAAGAACTGAATCCTCACTACAACATTTTTTTTTCAGTAATTATCCTGAAGCGCTGTTCTATCTCTTATATGCAACATTACACAAAAAAAGCTATTGAAAGTAGTCTAGTTCATTGGCTTTGGAAAGTGTTTACTCCTCTGTACACATTTTCTGTACACGTTTCATTTCTATTCTAAAGTCCAGAAAGATAAAATCCACTTGTGTGCAGGTAAAACACAGAGGAGGTGCTAAGGATGCTGCTCCCAGCATCCGGCAGGAACATCTGTACAGGTTTTGAGCTCTTCAAGGAAAGGAAAGGAAGGCATGCAGCTGAGAGCTCCCTCCATGTGGTGTGTCGCTGCTTGAGCACTGGCTTGGGTGGAAGCGACACCTTGGTGTCCTTATTGCACTTAATGACTACGGGTGGTTGCTTTCAGTCCAGCCTGAACTACAGGACTGTGACTCATGCTTTTTAACAGAGAAGGAATGCCCCAGTCACTCATCACATCCCACACAGCGCGAGGGGACGGGAGACACGAACCGCTGACAACTCCATGAAACAACATGTAATGCTCCCAACACAGATTTTGGAGGCGAAGTCCTTCAGAACTGCACCAGCCAGAGTAAAGTCTACAAACTGTGCCTCCCCCAGCACACAGAGCCTGGGACAGCCCATCTGCAGGCTGCACTGACTGTGCCTGCGGGACACCCATCACGCCACACTACCACTTTCTGCAAGGTAGAAGCTCATTCCACTGAACTTGCAGTGGACAGCGTTGGAATGTCAGAGTCAAAGCAGCACTAGAAACAGACCGGGAGACACTGTATTTGTTTCATGAACTCGGTATTTTACACTATTTAGCCACTACACATCTGAACCACTCAAGCTGCACTTGAACTGCAATAGACATTCTGGGCCCGCCCAAATGATTTTCAAGGTCAGACTAATCCTGTTAAACACATTCTCTCATTGTAAAGTGGCACAAAGTTACACCTGACTTGCAAGATAAACCTAAACAGAGATCCCTTTGCATGCCATGCAGTTCTACCTAGAATTAATATCAGTTACAGATAAAGAAAAGCAGTCTGTCACAAAGGCAGAGGAATGCCATTAAGGCTAAAGCTTTCCAACAAAGCCAACCCCCATTATCCTGCTGTCTCTTTTGCAGCATCACTTCATGGCAGCTTCATGCATTCTAGGAATTTTAACAAAGTCTGGCCCCCAGACCAAGCCTTTGTGACTCAGCTGTTCACCAGGCAGGCCTGGGCAGTGGCTGTGTGTCTGTCTTAACCAGCAGACCAAGTCAGGCAAGAACATTCAACATTTGAAATCTTGGCACTTAAACTGTACCCACAAGGTCTGTGCAGACTCATGCAGCAACCCTGCAACTCCATAACTGCACCCCCCCGATTCTTTCAGAGTCCCAGGGTGGGATTTATAACAGGACATGGGAGGTCCTGTTGTTCTGTAGGTGCAGGTTGTTCTTGCAGTCCAAACCACGGCTGCAGAGTCATGGATTTGCACTTCTGTCAGAATAGTAGCTGCAAAATACAGCTGAAAATTTTGACAGAGGCAACTGCAGCTGTGGAGAATTATAATGAGCAAGTGGTCTGATCACCAGGCTTTGGGAAGAGTTGTCCCTTGCTGTGGCTTATTCTTCCCTCTTTTCTTTTATTTTTTTATTTTTGGTATCTCTAAATTTCCTAAAGAAAGGGGCAGAAATAGGACAGAAAAAACTATCATCACCCAAAAAGCCTCCATGAGTTGACACAACAGAAGCAATGACTTCTTTGGCTTTCTTATAAGCTTTTGGAGGTTTATGCATCTGGATTTCACAGTCGAAGACATGCTCACCCTAAGATGCAGGTTCCTAGTTGCCACTACTGCAAATGATGGTTTGTTTGGGTTTTAAGGATTTTGTTCATTTTTCAGGAAGTGATTTAGTTTAGTCTAGTTTACTCATGTTAAAAATGGATCCAATACTCGTGTGTGGTTAGAATGCTCACTAATTATAACCCTGTATTTGATGTACCCGATTCATAGTGATGCCTTGTGGTACGTACATGTTTTACTCCAGGCACTTTTGAAAACATGGGATCTTCATGCAGGAGGTCATTTAAGTCAGAGGCAGGGGGAATCCTTCCCTGAAGGAGCCACTGTGCTCTGCTGGGCTGGCCTCAAGCTACACCAGGTAGCAGCTCTAAAGCTGCAATGGCAATTTCTGCTACGCACCTTGTGTACCTGGATTCAAACCAGTGCAAATGGAGAGGCAAAAACGCCCACCACACTCAGGGGCAGACCCAGGCAGAGTCCAAAAGCTCAGGTCCAAAGAGGAGATCAAACAGGATCCAGTGCAAAGCCTGCCCTGCTGCAGCTCTGCAAAGCCAGCAGGGCCTTGAGAGTGATGCTCCAGCCCGGGAGGTGGAGAGGGGGTCTGAGCATGGTCCAAGGCTGGAAGATGCCTATGGGAGTCAGCTAAGAGGAGGGTCAGAGCCTCTGACACAGACCTGAGGGACTCAGTACGTGTGGGACCTTGCTGTGTGGGCACTGCAAGCCTGCTCTTGAAATGTGCCCCCTCTGTGCACTGAAACCTTCCACGAGCCCAAGGCACGAGCAGCACTCCAGGGAGGACTCCATCTCCCCAGCACACCCACCACTCTGCCACCCACACATGATCACCCAAGTGCCTTGGACTTAAGAGAATTTCATCCTGACCTGTTATTTTCTCTCTTTCTAAAGGCAGCTGCAGACTTATAAATGTCCTCGTGAAAGAGAGTGGAGGAGGATTAACCACAGCCTTTTAACTTCAGGCTTTCAAACCTGCTCACGTGGTTCCCAAGAAGCTGAACTACAAGTGTCCTCTTGTTCTCTCCCTTGCTCAGACCTCGTGCCAAGTCTTTCTGCCAGGGGCAATAGGGGGGACAATGGGAGAGCAACCTCAGCCCTACAAAAATGGGACATGCTAATGAAGATACTGACAGAACTGGACACCACCACTGAGTGCTGCAACGAGAATTTACATAATGTTATTAACAGTTCAGTAAAAACGGCATCAGTAAAAGGAGGCTTTCAAGAAAGAAGTTACCCCCAAACACTCAGGGAGTGCAACTGAGAGAGTTTCTTTTAGTTTCATTTTGTTACATAAATCACCCTTATTATTCTTCTTATTGTTATTATTTCTTACTTACGATGTTAAAAGAGCAGGAGGATACTTGAAATAAAAGGCTGTGCATGCACAATACCCACACAAATAAATTCCAGTGATCCACCCTAGCACCAGGCACGGTGCCCTTCCCTGCCCACTGAGCTGAGCTCTCCCTTTAGGAGGAGTAGGGGAATTCATCACCAAATATACAGTATATTGTCATGGAATGATACCAGGAAACAATACTAACAGGAGTATGAACGTGTCCTTCATGTCATATTAATCTACTGTTTAACTCGGCAGAAAAGACAGTGAGGAAATAAAAGCTCAATTCACCCAGCCTGAGATCAAAACTGTCATGGCAATATTGGCAGGTTAGACCCTGATTCTTTAAATAGTACATTGCCTTTGTTAAACAAAAGTCATTCTTTTATTACATAATAGAGATTATAAATAAATGTAAAGTGTGCATGCAGTCAACTGCATATTATACAAGCTATATCTATGTTAATAATTGCTTTCTTTGGCAGGCCAGAATCCAGCTGGACATGCAATATTTACATATCAAAATCCTTGGTGTGTTCAAGTCATATTGGATGCAAGTGAAAATATATATGTATATATATTTACCGTATACACACACATATATATATATGTATAAAGGTATATATACACCTCTGCATATATACTGTATACATATATACACATAGGTATATGCTAAAAGTGGATTTCATCTTTTTCAGATTCAGGTGATGCAGGCCTTGAAACACTAAAAATATCCTGACAGGGTATCTGGGCGGGGGACTGGGGTGATAAATGAGACTTGGGGGAGGAGAGCTGGGATATGTTCTTTTCAGACAATATTTTTAAAATTTCTGCCACCTGCTTCTCAAGGGCAGCCATCCTACTGCTTAGCAGCTGGATGTCTTCTTTGAGTTCGTGCTTGACTTCCTGCAGCGTGGTTTGCAAGGCCTGCTCAGGAATGGGGTAGAAAGGACACCTAGCATCCGCCTGGATGGGGCTGTGCTCCAGGGGGCTGCGAGTCTCACCAGCTTTATCCAAGCGAAGGTCACTTTTTGTTATTCCACTGTCACAAGAGTCTGTTTTCCTCAGTGGGTTTTTATTTACACCGTTCTCTGAGTCATTGGACTTGGGGTCGTCAGACAGCAACCCCATGGACTCAGCCTTTGTGACGTTGTTCCAGTCCTCCTTCTTCTCCTCGTGGGCCCCCATCGTGTTCTTCAGACGAAGCCACCCTTTCCCGTTCCCGTTTTTCATCCGCATGGGGCTGTTCACTTTGAGACATTTCTGGTCTCCGTTTCCGTTCGGCTTGAGCTCCATCGCGTCGCGGTTGTTCTGCTTCACGGCCTCGCTGGTTTTCATGTACGCCAGGGTGGTCTGGATGGGGGTGATCTGCGACACGGTGACCACGCTGGTGCCCGTGATGGAGGCCCCGTTCTGCATGCTCCTGCTTTCCACCTGCAGCTGGTTCCGCTCCGGGTCGATGTGGGTCGAGCCTTGATTGCGCATCTCCTTTTGCTGCTTGAATTTCTGGAAGAGTTTCCGCACAGGGTGGTCCACAGGGATGCTCAGCGTCACCTCGTTCTTCTGGCGCAGGCGCTCCTCTTCCTCCTTCTTGACATCACTGATCTTCCGGAAGATGATCTGTGGGGGATAGATCAACAAGAGTGTCAGGACCCAAAGGACATCACATACAAATATTGATTTGAGATGGGTAAACAGTCTTGAGAGCAGCCATTTTTCTCTTAATTCCTAATTCTGATCTTCCCTTCCATCTTAATCTTTTGTAGTGAATTCAAACAGAGCTGATCAAGACATAGTAACTTCAAGATTAGCCACAATAGATAAGGTACATTCATACACACACACATACAGACTTTCTTAAAAGTACACATGAGAAGTGGGTTTCACCTTTTTTCTTGATGCAGAAGATACTACTGCTTGAAGAACTAAAAATATCCTGACACCAACAGAAGGAAAGAAACTGAACAAAGAGAAGAAATCAATTGACAAAGAACCCAAATACTGTGATGCCAGCCTACCCCTTACTCACACTCATACCTGCTCCGTCACTATCTTTAGTACAGATCAAAAGGAAACAGCAATTCAGCGGGGACTACACAGCTGTAAGATTAATTCAATGTACACACCCTTCCAGAGGCTGGAAAATCCCAGTGTACTCAATACTTCTTAGTTTTGCTGTTAGGGTTAGGGTCTTGTAGGACTGGCTGGAGGGTGCAGTTAGGCTCCCCATGGGCCACATGAGTGGCTTCACACACTCTGCAAGTGTTTACTGCACAGTTAGTATGTCTAATATGTGTAGGTGAACGGGGAGCACCACAGAGAAGCAGTGTACCAGGGCTGCGTGGTTATAAAACCCAGCAATATCCACCATCTCATCATGCCATGCCATGCCATTTAATTCTGAGTTATTTCACCCTGCAGGTGAAATATGTCTCAGGCTGCTACAGAAAAAGGAATTTGAGCGTCAGGCTGGGGGAGGATGCAGACAGAAAAACCTTTCTGTTGATTTTCTGCATGTTACTCATATGATTTTTTTTTTTTAAGTTCATCCAGTTTTCTTGAATGTGGGACTGAGGCAGGATAGGGAAACTGGTTGTCTGTTTGACAACACTGTGAAAAGCAGCCTATGATTAAATACAAATATGGACTGTGAAGGGATAGTGTGGTAAGAAAAGGAAAACAAAGCCCCTGAAATACACAAATAAAACCCTGTGTCAGTCAGCTGTAGGTTTTGAAATATCAACTTGAGTAGCCGTATTTTAGTATCTATTTACTTTCAAGTCTCACGTCTTCAGAAGTCATCAGAGAAGTGCCACAATGGCTACAGATCCTTCACTGCATGAATATGGGATGAGCTGGACTTCAAAGCTTCATTAGAGAGCTTTCAAATGCAGCAGATACATCCTTGCCTGCTGCTGAAAGATGCAGCTGCTTATAATAATTTGGTTAACTTGCTTATTAGAAACCCAGTTAAAAAAATATAAACAAAACCAAGGGACAACCAAGGAAGTTACTTTCATCTGACTCCTCTGACCTAGATGCAGTGACACATTCCCTCATTTGGAGGCTCCCCTTCATTAGCAGCTGCCCTCACAGAGCTACTCTCTCTCTCTCAAGCCACTGGGGAGAGCAAATAACAGCAAGAGAAGCTGCCCTTGATTCAAAATTGAGTGATTACTTTTAATTGAAGCCACACTCTCTAAAGGCAGATTTGGAAGGTGGGCTGTGTGTGATGTTTTGTTTATGCCCCTCTTTCCCTGGAGGGCAGTGCAGCACCTCTGGCAGAAGATGCAACAGTGAAAGCAAGCAGCTGCAAGGATGTGTCCCCAAGGGGTGTCTCAGGGGACATGGCTGGTTCCTCTGCTGGTGCCCCTGTTTGGCTGTGCTGCTCTGCCTTGTGCTGAGTCCCTGAAAACATCTGCAGTGGGCAAAATATCCTCTACGCAATGCTTTAAAAGGCTGTGTAGTGACAGGACAAGGGGGAATGGCTTTAAATGAGAGTAGGTCGTGAATGGATGATAGGAAGAAATTGTT
This sequence comes from Dryoscopus gambensis, assembly GCA_013389985.1. Taxonomy (NCBI): domain Eukaryota; kingdom Metazoa; phylum Chordata; class Aves; order Passeriformes; family Malaconotidae; genus Dryoscopus; species Dryoscopus gambensis. Next base: position 281,111 of record WEIT01002170.1, on the reverse strand, counting down.
TACTGTGAGGGTGCTGAGGCACAGGTTGCCCAGAGAAACCATGGATGCCTCATCCCTGGAAGTGTTCAAGGCCAGGCTGGATGGGGCTCTGAGCATCCTGTTCTAGTGGAAGGTGTCCCTGCCCATGGCAGGGGGTTGGAACTGGATGAGCTTTAAGGTCCCTGCCAACTCAAACCATTCTGTGTTTCCATGATTCCCCTGCTTTTGGGCCATGAATCTGTTTCACAGCTTGAGCACCCTGCTCTCCTGCGGGCAGCCTGTGCCTGGCAGTTGCTGTCCAGAGGCAGGAGGGGATGCTGGAAGGGAGGCAGCTGCCAGCAGCCTGGCACAGGCCCACGGCGCTTCCCTGGCCAGGGCAGCACTGGCTGTGCCACTGGGAAAGGCACAAGGTAACTCTGACAACTTCTGTCCTTCTGCATGGTTTATAAACACCAGAATGACAACAACAAAGACCACAGCAGTAGTTCCTGATTCCTCTCCAAAAGCTTGCACTTCACTGAAAACTACCCTCACCTCCTTTTTTCCCCCAGTCCGACCTTGGCTCTTTTGTCCCTTTCTAGACTCCAAACCTTCTCCAGACAGAGGTTATCTCCCTGTACAGAGTTCAATTACCAGTGACTGCTGCTGCTGGATTTGGCAGAAGAAAAGCCAAAACCTCTCTAATCTGACACCACCTGTACCTCATACTCCTGAAGTGGGTCCTTATGAAAGCCCGGAAACATCTACAGAGCTTTTTGCCCCAGAACCACTTGGCCAGGTGTCACTCAGAGACATGAGGGTCTGAGCCTGAGCACTGCTGTGACTCAGAGCAGAGCAAACACCTCAGGGAAAGCTGACAGGGATGGGGGGCCAAGGTGGCAAATGCCATCAGATACACAGTGCAAAACTGCTCTGGCTGTGTGAGACCAAGGACCCACTAAGCACTCACAGCCGTGAGCTTTACCCCCAGTTCATGCCCATGCAGTGGAGAAGACACGCACTCAAAGCCCTGCTGTCACCTCCTCAGAACATGTTCTTTCAGCTTCTTGCAGGACACAGGCTGACAGAGCTCTTGAATAAATTATTTCCCTTTTCTCCTCTTGGGACAGAAAGTGCTACAGCCTGGAATGGTTATGGGCAGCTCCTTTGAAGAAGCAAGTCTGCCAAACGCTGAATGAGTGCAGAAAATGCCCAGGGACTCGGAAATCCAGGGGTTAGCTGAGAGTCAAGAATTCAGGGCGGATCTACCTACGTGGAGCCCTATTTCCAGTGGAGCAAAGGTGGGCTGATGCACAGCCCCAGGCGTACTCTCCCCTTGGCTTTCTCACATAACCTGAGTGTGTTCACAGCCGTTTGCTATTTTCTTCTTCACTCTGAAATGCATAACCAAGCAGATACTCATGCCCCAACTGACCCTGTGGGATGATGTCACTGTGGATGGAGACTGACATCCGGGTCCTCACTATCCCACTGAACTACTGTGCCTTCAGGAGGAAATAAATTCACCCCACGGAGAACTTTCCCCTCTTCTTTCCCCTCAACCAAGGAAAGTGTATCCCTAGCACAGCAAGGATCTAGTTTTGGTCAGGAGTACTTGAGATCAGTAGAATATGTGCAAGTAAAAGAAAAAGAAGATCTGACACAGACAAAGAATGGAGGAAAAAAACAAGATCTGAATTCTAGCATTACAGAGCAATAGTTATTTTTCATTACCAATTTTTTCCATATTAGGAGATTTTTCATGTGGCTGGATTTAATCCACTTCCACAGTGGTTTAAACTAAGCCAGAATAGTTAAAATATGTTTACATTTACAAATGTTTACATGGAGACTTAATTCTTTTAATCTTCAATTAACTATTACCAGCTATTTCTCTTTATAAATAAGAACAGAAAAACACCTCATACAATCTGACATTTCTCCACAAACTGGGACAGTATTATTTTGAAATCTTAAATTGGATGAGCTATTTCATTTGTCCCTGACCCTTTTCAGAAAAGTTGCACATAGGCCTGTTCAAATGTTATGTCCCAGGAACAGACACAAGTTTGAAAAGAGTTAATCAGAAGAAGCTGAATTAAGTGTCTATACAGTTTATCTCAAAGAGTAAAGAACCACGCTCCTGTCTCAAGTTCCAGATTCACTAATGTGACAGACATTAAGTGTAGAACTTCATTTCCTTTATGGATCAGATTGTGAAAGAATGTTCCATGTGACACAAATTTTGTCCCACGGGAACAGGTTCCTGTTTTTCTTTTAGTGTATTTATTTTGGAAAGAAGGGGCAGCAGAGGCGACATTAATTACTGAACGGGCAAAGATGAAGCAGAAGTTAACTGATACCAAGCCATGGGGACTGAAATACTCAAGTTATTTACAAGGCAGGCACAGAGGAGACAACAGCAATTTGAGATTCTCCATCTGATCTGAACCTCAGCATCCTTTCCCTCCCTTTCATACCAAGAGGCAACTCATGGTATTGTCAACTCCGTCCCTGCCAAAGGGGAACCTTACCAAAGGTGCTGGCAATGGACGTGTCACTGCTGGAGCAGCTCCTGTGAGGTGCCAGCTCATATTACCAGCCCCAAAGCCAAGTGCAGATGAGGGCAACAGCAATGAGGAGTCAGGGAGCCATCTCAAGGCTGAGACACACAGGCTGAATTAATGAGTAAAGCTGTGGCCTTTTCAGGTGCTTTGAAATGCATCCCTTGTCTGCTGTCTTTTTTTGTACCAGTGCTGTGAAAATCATCTGTCCATGACCTTGCTCCACACAGGAGACCCACTCAAAGATCCCTTAATAAGTAACTCCAAGGCAGGTACGTGAAGGGATTAAAGAACAGGTAAAAGTCTTGAAGAATTACAGTAAGTTCATAGAAAGTGGCAGGTGTTTGACCAGAGATCATCCTGTCCTGTGCCTGAACATCCCATGCTGTTGTTAGTGGCATTAAATGTGTGCCTGCTTTTCTCCACAGAAATCCACAGAAAGGGACAGCGATGCATCCAAAGGCCACACAGTTGTCATGGTGATGGATGCAGCATCTGAGAGGGAGAGAGGGAGGGAGAGAGGGAAGGAGGGAGAGAGGGAGGGAGGGAGAGCCACACAAAGACACCGAAAAGCAAAGATTTTCACTGTGTGAAGACCCTGTCCTGGGAGAATCAGTTTGACTCAGCTCATTGGACATTTCTGCAGCAGAAACACAACACTTCAGACCCCACAGCTACATCCACTCAGTAACCCACAGACACTCTCATTAAAGCATGGACCAGGCTGATGTCAGTGCTGGTCACCTCTCAAAAGTTTATTCCAGGGATAACTATCTTGTCTGCATCAATGTCCTGCAGAAGCCCCATGTCCCTTGCATCTGATTGTTCACAACCCGATGTATTTGTTCAGATCCCTTTATTTTTGTTCCTATTTAACACAGCAACACCTTAGAAGGCATCTGACATCAGTGAGATAAGAGTCGTAGAATCACAGAATCATTAAGCTTGGAATCAAGATCATCAAGTCTGAACCAGGTTAATAAATTTGAAGAAATATAGGGCTCTTTTTAACCTGGACCCATCTGACAGCACAGATCTAGAGCTGTACTTGAAAACACTGCAGATGGAACAAGTGAGATGAGTGAACAAAGTGAGTTGGAACTTTCCAAGTGATGGAGGCAGGATCTCAGGGAAATGAACCCTTCCTCAGACCACACTGCAGAGCTGGCAGCTGGCTGAGACTCACCCAGTAGCTCCTTCACCAGCTTTCACATCCCACCAGAAGGATTCAGACTGGTCCTCCAGGAACGTCTAATTCCCATTAAAAAGGGGAATTAGAGTGTCCTCACAAGGTGTGTTGGTCTTGGCACCCTTTTATAAAGGCCTTTTTTTTTTTTTTTTTTTTTGTAAATAGAGAGCTGCCTTCCCTTGCCTTCTTGGCCTGAAATGACACGAGCTTAGCTGAAGCTGGCAAATGGATTTTAAAGTTTTGGGTGGTATAACCAATATCCAATACTGCAATAATACAGATCTCATTTTCTTCAGAAATAATGCTACAAAGCTGTACAAAAGAAATTTCTGTAAAGACGTCTGCAAAAAATACTATTAATTTTCACATCTTGGAGCACGCTGTACAAAAGTGATTTACATTTTTGTCATGCTAATGTGGAAGGAGGATTTGTGTCAGATCCAGGATTTAGACACAGGATACCCCAGTGCAGACGAGTGTGCTATTTCCTTCTCCTGAAAATACATAATACATAAATAAATTTCCTGCTCCATAAAATACACCCACTTTCCAGAGCACAGACACTCGGAACAGGGCTCACCTACAAAGCCTCTGTCTGCATCTGAACTCGCCCTCCAGGAGCCCTGCTCAGCGGAGGGAGGAAGAAAAAAGCACTTGGAAGGTGTGAGTCATTTCACCTGCAGCTGGATGCTAGAGCAGGTCAGACAAGCTGTACCCTGAGATGCCTGTTTGTCTCCTGTGTCTGTACAGGGAGCTCCGGGCCTGTGTGCAGACTTCCTCCATGGATAGTGGGGATGGAGGACTCAAATCCCCACCTCTGGCAGTGCAAATGTCAGGGTGTGGTGCAGATCGTGTAAAAAGCCTCCTGTAAAGTTTTTCTCTGTGTTTGTGTGAGTGTTCTGCACCTTTCATCTGATGCTATTTTTATTTCCCCCCCAGCACACTGCGGTATTGCCAGTTCCAGGCTGGGATGAATTCCCCACAGCCTCAGGGCCCAGCCAGTCCTTACAGACAAACATTATTATTATAAAAGCTGCAGAGGGAGGACAAGCCACGACTGCCCAGGAGACCCTGCCAGACTGGTGGCTCTCAGTGAGAGCTTGTGGAAAACCAGATGTTTTTGCCTGCTCGGAGCAACTGGATGAACCACTAGCAGGGAAGGGAAAGCCACCCCTTCCCCCTTGTTCTCACTGCATTTCCCAGGCAAAATTGCAGCAGAGGAACGGAGCTGCCCACAGCCCCCAGGAAATCAGAGACCACCTGAGATGTGTCTGTTCCTGTACACCCACCCTCCTGCACTGCAAATCTCATCCCACTCCCAGATGTTGCAGGATGGATCCTGCTTGGATCACTCCCACCGCTGGCACTAAGCACTGTCAAACCCAGCAAACCCTGCCCAGGCCATTGCTCTGGTGGGCTCAGGTGGGTCTAGGATGCTTCATCCCTCAGTCCTTGAGGACTGGTCCCCTCTAGGAGCCTTTAGTTGTCAAAACAGGGCATGTCTGGGACCCTCTTTTCTGATACTCTGAGAACTATGCCAGTCAAACCCAATTCCTAATGTATAACCCTTGGTGAAAAGGCTTGCTCTAAAACCAAAGTGTTTTTAAAACCTAGGCAGTTCCCACAGAACATGACTCATTATTAATACTCGATGTTAAAATGCTTTTAAATCTTATTTTTCAAATATTATCTTAATAACAAACAAAACAAAACAAAAACTTCCATGATGTTAAAAAACCTTCCTTTTGATTTGCATGAATTAAAATGTGAATTTAAAAAATTAAAACTATGAAAGACTGGACAGAAATGGATGGATAGGAAATTATCCCACACAAGCCTTTAGGCTGCTCCCCCTAACTTGCTCCTGCAAATCTCCATAAACTCTTAGCTCACTTTATTAATCTGCACTCCAAGGATGCAGTCTAGATGGTTTGAAATGATGGCTTTATTGTTCTTCTGCTCTGTACACTCCTCAGATAGCTTCACTTTGATGTGAAATTCAGCCTCAAAAACAAACTGCTCTAACGACTCTTTTAATTGCTCTCCAGTAAATTCCCCTTAATCCTCCTGTCCCAGGAACTGTTTTGTGTTAAACCATTGCTCCATCTGTGTGTGAGAAAGGAATCGCTGTCCTTGGCTGTGCAGAGAAAATGACTGACTGCTGAGCAATTAGCTAATCTCCAGGATAGGATGTTTCACCAAACAGTCTTTCATGCTGGATTTTGGAGGAAAAGGAGATTTCTGTAGGTTAGTCTTCCGGCTGCTTGAAAGAAACAGGAAATAATAGCCTTTCTGCAAATTTCCATTGATCCTGACTTCACAGACACGGTAGCATGCTACAGCAAAAGCTTCCTACCAAGCATATTTTAATTTTGCTTTGGAGAAACTGTATTCACACACATTCTTCCTAAGCAACTATAGAATTGACCTGTAAAAGATGTGAAGATTTCCAATCCCAAGTGACAAAGTGATGTCGCTTCAAGAAAATGAGAATTATTTCCATGGTGTTGAAAAAGCCCTTTTAAGGGATATTTGATGGCATTTTATGTGCAAGGAAGAGGCTCATTCTTTTACGATGACTTAATAAAGATCTTTGTCCCCCAGGTTGCTCATCTAAAGAAAAATCAGGACATGTAATGAGGGAGAGACCCTTCAGAAGAGCCCAACAACAGCCAGTAACTGATTTCCAAAGTCCAGAAATTCCATCATCTCTTTACTGCTTGCCATGTGGTTTAGAAATTGATTACTGTAGGTCAAATTTTAATCTGGTTCCATTTCGTGTTCGCAATCAATTCTCACAGCACCTGAGTGCTCTTGCAGAGAGACATCTGTGCATGCTGGCAGCCAATTAGGCTGATCTGCATTTGTAAAAAAGCATGAATATTAAGAAGAAAGTGGTTGAGAGTTTGACCCATCTACTTCATACTTGGTATGGATCTGAGGTCATCCTGATTTCATTTAAAACATGTCTGGATGGAAGAAGGAAGAGAAGAGAAGCGGGCAGAGATCCAAGTCTCATTTGTCACATCCCCAGAGCATCGTGGCCAAACACACCGAGCACCAGGCTGGGATTCACGGGGATGGATTATCCTGCTGGCCTGACCTTCAGCCAAGTGGGAAGTCCTGCACACATCACTCTGTCTCTTCATGTCTCCATCTCCCCCAGTGTAAGAGAGGATAACAACACTGCCCTCACTTCCCCAATTAACTGGAAATCCCTCTATCACTCCTAACTATTTACAACTGAGAGACTAAAATCCATGGCTGACAGGAGAGAGAGGTCACTGTGCTGGCCCATTGCCAAAACTGAGGCAGTTCATTAAAAAAACAGTCATTAAAAAAATACACATAGGTGTTCTCAGGGTTTCAGCTCAAGATCAAGGGCCCAAGGCACTGCTGCCCTGAGACGTTTAGGGCAGTACATGATGGATGTACAGTGCTACATGAAGTCCTGTCCTCACCCCTGAGACATCAATCCCCTGACTGATTAAAGGTACTGACACCTACTGACACCTACTCTGCAAGGAAGGATCAGTCAGATCACTCGGCTAGAGTGATGGACACTGATTCTCCAAATGCTGCGATTACATGTTCAGCCAAGTGTGGGCTGAGCTAAGGAGTCAGATTTCCAAAAGAAATGTCAAAACCTTTTCCTCCCTTGACACAATTATACAGATTTATACCAACCACAAGAGCATTATCTGAGAGCAGCTCAGTCTCCTGAACCAGGAGCTCTTCTGCTCTTTCAGCCACCCAGGCCTGAGCACCTCCTGCCCAGAGATGCCTCCATCTTTTCATATCTCAGGGGAAAACAACTCATGGATTTCCTGTGGCTGCAGGTTCAGCTGTTGTCTCTGATGTCTGCTTGGAAAAGGATGCTGAGGAAGGGCACTAGGCACCTTTGGAAGTGGGGAGCTTTGCCACCGTTTTTAAATGAGACTCTGGAATTGGAACCGATCACTTATTTTTGCTGCTTTTTCCCCTCACTGTTTTCTGTTTTCTTTGCTGTAACCAAACAGCAGATGCTTTAGCATGCTGCAGAGCAGCCAAGTTCAGAATGATTTCTCCAGTACTGTCCCAAGTGAGCAAAATGCACCTTCCATGTACAAAATTACTTCAATCGATAAAAAAGGCTAGTTTACTCAAGAACTTATGGTGGTTTTCAACCAGGATCTGTTGCTGCTTGGCCTTGTTTAGGGTTGGTCTGTTGCAGAGTGAAGTGTTGATCTGTGTGGTCTCAGAAGGACTGTGACCATGGTCCAAACACACACAGTCCCTCTTGGGCTCCTGTCACGACTGGGAGCACAGAAGCCCAGCTTTAGCCTCCTAATTCCTTTTCAGGACTCTAAATCCTACGCTGAACTCAATAAAAAGGCTAAATTAGACCACAGAGCTGAAATAGTACATTGAATCAGAGTCTAATTTGTTTTCTGTATATAACACAGAGTTGGTTAAACATGGGGAAAGTGAGCAGAGAACAACTGCTGCAGTGTAACTATTACTGAGCACTGCCTTGTGGGGACCCCTGTTCCCTCTCACGGCTTAGGTTTATCCACTTTGGGATTTAAACTCACATCTTCCTTCACTCCCTAACAGCTCTCCCATGTAAACAAATCTAACCCAGACTGGTCACTTGGTGGGTGAGCCAACTACTTGCAGATGTTCTCTTGATGGAGAGTATCACATACTCATCTCTCCTTCCCCCTTCTCTTTTCTTCTTTGTGGATGCAATTATTAGAGAGCAAAGGCCAAGGGAGGTATTTCTCCTATTTCTTTGTCTGGCATTAAGGCAGAGAGAAGAGCAGATTTCTCTTGCTGGCATTTCTTTTTTCTTCCATATTGCAGATATTTCTTTCTCTGTATAGCACGGAAACCCTGCAAGAAGGGAAGCTGAGGTACTTACAGAGGGGGAAAGAGGAGCCCTGCAGATGGCTAAAAATCCAAGTCCACTAGACCCAAGATCTTTCACTGAATGTGGAAGAGAATCCCAGCAAAGACAGCCTCCACCCACCCCAACCAGACCATGACTTTCAGAGAACCCCACCGATGTAAAGAGATGGTGACGTGTGGCACCACGTGGTGCACTACGACCACACTGTCACCACCAATCCTACCAGCACATCACCACTGGGTACCCCAGGGCTCAAGAGCTGAAGGGAGCTTCCCACTGCCTCCCAGCCCAGCTGAGGGGTGCTGTGCTCACTGCCAGACAGTGCCCTCTTCCACAGGAAGTTTCCAACTCGATCAGGCAGGCTGGGTCCTTGCAAACTTATATCGGTTGGCCGCTGGATCAATATCTGCTATTGGCACTGGCCTAATGAAATGTCAGTCAGCAGCACTGCCAATTGATCCACGCTCATCTATGCTGCAGATGAGTTACTGTTTCTGCATTTTACCAGAGATGATTAAAAGAAGAAAACAGCCTTCAGTTCTCCCAGGATCTCCTGAGGGGGATACGCTCCTGGGCAGGGATAGACAAACACAGTTCAAAGCCTCCAGATGACAGCAGGATGGTTTGAGCTTGGGGCGGACTGCAGAAATGGGGAAAAAGCGCCAAAAGACTTTACAAGCTGCTCTTCAGCCTGATTTAACTTGGAGCAGAAAATCAATCATCGATAATAATATGCAGCACTAAGCCACCACTCCCCCTTCCCTGTACTGGAGGAAGTCGGATTTACGTAGCTGCCACTTGTGCCAGAGGCCAGCACCAGGGCACAGAGAGGTCACCCATCACTTGCCCAGGGTCACTGAGCTGTTTCGTGGATGAGCTGGGGGGATGGAACCAAGGTTTCCAGCCCAGAGCCCCTATAGTAGGAAAATCCATTCTGCAAAAAGATTAAACATGTAAATATATTTATTAAAAGTAAAAGAAAATTATTAATATAATAAGAACCTTTCTTTTCACCAGTGTCCTGTCTGGCGTGTAGAGTTCTGGATTTGAAATAATTGAAAGGGCTCAGCTTTAATTGCAGTTAATTGCTGAAATTAAATCCAGACAAGGACAACTGACTGCTGCTCAGGTTTGTGTTGGGAGAGGAGTGAGGAGGAAAGCAGAACTCTTTTTTATTTAGTGACCATTTTCAGAAGGTCATGCTTTTATTCCAATGAAAAATATCAAAATCTTCATGTCTGGCTTTGGGCCAGCCCTGCTTATGACAGACCCAGAGTTTCTGCACATCCCCAGCACAAAGCCACAGAGAACACAGGCACAGAGGATTTGCAGAATTCATATTTTTGCCTCTTACTGCTTTTTGCCTGAAGACTAAATGGTCTCACTAAATGCCTAAGAGAGTCTCTCCATTTACAAAGCAATATATCAGCAAAAGAATTGTAAATTGTTCCCCAAATGTACTACTCTCTCCTGTCTGGTTTAAGTGGAAATTTAAATTAATTGGAATCATTACGGCTTTCTTTTTTAACTTAAATATTACTGTACCAGACTATAAAGTGCCTGAAATTTAATCTGAAGTCTTCAGACCTGAAAAAGCATTTTGCAACTGAAAGATTTTTGATTTTTTTCCAACTATATCCACTGGTCCAATAAAAAATAACACCCGTTGCTATCAGCCTTGCTTCTGACATTGAGAACATTCTACCTGGCTTTCACAAACCTTGGTTTTATATGGAATGTGCCACCAGCTACTCTGCTCACTTCATCACTTTCAAGGTTTTGTTAATTTACTGAAAAGCTTTTATAGCAGGAGCTTCAATTAAAACAATGCACTTCCATTGCCACGTGATGTAGAACACCCTCAGTTTTCTTTGGAAAAGGTAAGTCAGAAATGAAATAATTTTAAAAACCAAAATGGAAAGGACAATGGGCAGCCTCCATACGTAGAAGAGCCAAGACACCACCTTGTATTACAAAACAGGCAGGTAAAACATGCTGCTCAGTCACTGTCAGATATTCCTCACCTGAATCAGGGCTGAAAACAGAGACCAATTTAGTGGAGAGAGTCACCAACTCCAGACTCAAGCTAACTCAAAAACATTCCAGTATTCCTGACTGGAGCAGATTTAGACTGGTGGATGGGCAGGCATTTGTTTCTTTCCCATTTGCTTCTAGATCCCAGTCAAGGACCTGATCTTTTGGGGCTCAAAGTGAGGGCCTGCCTATGTCACGCCACATGGAAGGGCACCAGGACTCTGCTGTCCCACAGCAGGGTCCCCCTGTAGAAAGGCAGGATCCAAGAGGATGGAGCCAGGCTCTTCTCAGTGGTGCCAGGCAGGAGAAAATGGGCAGAAACTGATGCACTGGAGTTCCACCTGAACATGAGGAAGAACTTCTTTACTGTGCAGTGACTGAGCACTGGAACAGGTTGCAAAGAGAGGGTGTGGGGTCTCCCTCATTGGAAATATTACAGAACCCTCTGGACACAATCCTGTGCCCTGTGCTCTGGGATGGCCCTGCTTGAGCAGGGATGTGGGACCAGATGATCCACTGAGGTCCCTTCCAACCTGACCCATCCTGGGATTCTGGGATTCTCTGATTAGGCTGCTTTCAGAAGTGCTCTCACCTGTCTCTGTTTTCAAGCCTGAAGCTCACACTGCACCGTGGTTCTGTGCTCAGCCAGCCAACCAACCATGCCAAAATTACCTCAGTTATTCCTTCTCCTATACAGCCTATTGCCATATCAGAGAAGACTGAACCTGTCTGGACCAAAGTCAGGACACTTCTGCCAGTGCTTACTCCCCTTCTACAGACTTTTTGGATGAAACCCAAGCTCAAATGACCACTGACCATATCTCAGTGCCTGCCTTACCCATGGGATGCCCTGCAAACGAAGCCACAGGGATGCTGCCAGGAAGAATGAGCTGGGGCAATTCAGCAGCTCACATCTCTGCTTCTCAACTCAGAGACACGGCACAAAATCCACTCGCAGGGTGACCTGGCAGTTCTTTTAATTTGAAATCAAGACTTGGAAAGGATAAACACCTCTGAAAGACAGGGTCAGCCCACTGTGCAATAGATATTTAACTCAGTTAAACCATTGGGAGACCCAAATGTGATAGGCAAAGAAGACCAAAAGGTTATTTAAACTTTTAGTATCGACTTCATTTAACTATAGGAAGCTTGGTGAAATAACCTTAAAAAGTAACCCTGGGATTCTTCCAGTGAAACATCTCACCCAGCAAGAGCTAAGCTTTTCCCAGTTGGGAGCTCTCGGTTGGTTGGCAGCGTGTGATTAAGGAGTGCTGGCTGTTGGAACATACTGTAATTGTCTTTAATATGATGACAGCCACTGCTTCAGTGGGAAGGAACCACTTGGGGAGGAAAAAAAGACCCAAGACACAAGCATGCAACCATTAAGGAGTATGCTGTCAAGAAGAAATATACCATGAAGAGGATGTGCTACTTTCACCTAAAACTTCTCCCTTTAGCCTTAAGTGGCTGGCATAGCTCTGCCACTGAGGGTGCTTTAGCTCATAAGACTGAAAGAATTACAGTTTTTTTAGAGGCATCTGTAGTTGTCAGCAGAGCAGGGGCCTTCTATTTATGGCATGATCAAATAAAATTAATTTTTTAGAGAGCAAAAACCCCATTTCAATGATTTCGCTAATATTTCCTCGTACTTGAATGTGCACCAGAGAAGAGCTCCTCCTTTCTGGGGCAGAACATCAAGGGAAAACCCACACAGATGGGAAAGCCAGGAGGAGAGCTACCCACCAGCTAGCGAGATTTCTACCACAGCATGGAAACTCCGCACCAGCGACATGAAACTTCAGTGTGCTGCTCCCTGAAGCCTCCTGTGCAGAGATGGAGTCGCTGACGACAGTCGCGGCACAGCCGCTCATGGACAGCACCACGGGGCTGCCTGTGTGGCACACGCCCTGCGAGGATGAAGTGCTCTCCCTGTCCCCGACTGCAGGTTTTCCCAGCTCAGGAGATGTGACTGAGGCACTTGGGAAGTGATGACTCTGCTGAGCCTTGCATTTATTTCTGAAGGGGATATCCGCAGGAGGAAGAGGCAGCACAGGAGAGTTAACTGGTGGGGTTATGGGGACGGCATGAACAGATGGTGTGGTGAAGAGCCATTTCCTTCCCATTTGCACGCTGACTGCATTAAATCAATCCCTGGGCTCTCCTGGCAATAAGCTAAGGCTGTGCTGTGAAGGCTTTTAACAATCTGACTACATCCTAGTTGTGGGTATCATTCTACTGGGTCTCCACACTCAATCTACCCTTGGGGAAAGCTCCTTCCATTTTTCTCATGTGTTTCTTGGTGATCTTCCCTAATATCTGTATCATGGCCATCGCCTCTTTGCTGGGCGTGGATCTCTGTAAAGCTCACCAGCACTGCTTTTTGCTCCCATCCACGTGCTCAGCACTGGCACGGGATGCTCCGTAGGGGCTGAGCCTGCTGTTTTTGCAGCCTTAGCTTATCTCATTGCTCCAGACCTAAACAAATTAGTTTGTAATCCTCAGTATTGTATCCTCTGGCAAATCTGACTTTAAAAGTGATCAGAAATGACCTCGTCATGTAAAATTGGAGTCAATCTCCTCTTCCTGTCTGGGGCTAGAAGAAAACCCTGTACCTGCACACGTAACAGCTCTTTGCAATCAATAACATTGACAATTCTGTATTTCCCTATTTGTGGCCATGCTTCACCCTGTTTACACACAGTTTGTATTGCTTTCTACCACTCCCTGTGCACACACAATTAATGAAACACCAGCTGGTGCAGGATAAACACTGCTGCAGGGATGCAGAAAGACACTACACAAAAGTACAGATCTCTACCTCTCTGTCATTTTCCATCTCAGATGCTGTGTTTCCCTCCCAGAGGTCCTTCTGAGCTCAGAGACTTTGGTTAAAGCATCTCCCTGTTTTTCTCTGGTTTGATTTTTTTTCTTCTGATGTCTGAAAAAAACCAGCTAACCCTAAGCCACCCACACAAGACAGCAGTTTTTCAGTCACCTTCTCCCAGGAAGGCCTTGTCCGGGAGGCTGACTCTCCTCAGTGGGGTTTGCCACTTGCCTTGGATGCTGGGGGACGCCTACAAATGTGCAGCTGTGTCAGATGCTAAGACCATGAAGGTATCTCACCTATGGTGACAGGCAGAGGGAGTTAGGCTTGTTCAGCCTGGACAAGGCTCCAGGGAGATTGACCTGAGAGCCCCTTCCAGTATCCAAAGGCGCTACAAGAGAGCTGGAGAAGGACTTTTGACAAGGGCATGTGGTAGTAGGACAAGGGGAAATGGCTTTAAACTGCCAGAGGGCAGGTTTAGATTTGATTTAAGGAAGGAATCTTCCCTGTGAGGGTGGCACTGGCACAGGCTGCCCAGAGCAGCTGTGGATGCTCCATCCATGGAAGTGTTCCAGGCCTCACTGCATGGGGCTCGGAGCAACCAGCTCCAGTGGAAGGTGTCCCTGCGCATGGCAGGGGGTGTGGCAATGATCTTTAAAGCCAAACTGACCCAAACCATTCTGTGATTCTGTAATTTTATGTTCCACCATGGGGCAGAGCTGATCCATGGCGCCAGAGCATCTGCCATCAAGAAGGCCAGTAAGGCTAAAGAAGGCGTTTGGGTGTTTTGTAAGTCCAGTCTCTGTCCCAGCAGATTCCTTACCATCCCTATTAGCAGCTGTCTGACATGTTGGACTGAATTTGAGCCCAACTGGTCTGGCAGGAAGCTCTTCATGGGACACATACCACAAAATTTCTTAACAAATGCTTTAAGTTATGGCTGATGGTTCACAGGGCTCAGTCAGGCATCTGTTTGGTACGTTAATGCATGGCTGCACTGAGCTTGTAAATTATTATTCATGTACTCTTGTAGAACATCTTGAGGTTGTTGGCTGAGTCCTTCACTAAATGGGAACAGGGACAATTATTCACACATGAAAAACTTGCATGATTCAGTTCATCCATTTACATTTCTAGAGTAGCCTTCCTTGGCAGGGTGGCTAATACAGCCTGGGAGAAGGATGGTCATTCCTAACTGAGCTACTCTGACCAACAACTGCTCCATTTAAAAAATGATTTGCCTCAGACACTCGATGGAGGTGGGAATTCACTACAGTGGCACGGAGTCAAGGAAGGCAGAATTGGTGAAAACAGTGAGGTTAGACAGAGAAATTAATTACTGAGATGACAGGATGCTCTGTTAAGGTCAGGGACATGGACAAGGAAAACTGGATGTCTGTGCACTGAGAGGGAAGCAATGGGCACGAATGGAAAAGCAAATTTAATCACAATAAAAAGGCTTCATTTCATCTGACCACTTAGAAATATCCTGATTAGAAATGACTGTTCTTTGCTCTGTCACCTGCTGGTTGCTTAGGCCCCCATTTTCACATTTTAAGGGAGTGTGAAGTGTTTTAGGCTCTCAGAAAAAGCCAGAGCCTGTTCCTGCGATAACAGGAGTGCTGTTCATAATAAAAAAGAGAACAATGGACTGCTTCCAAAGGGATATGTATGCACAGAGCACGGACAGGTAAGTCCCCCTGCTTTGGAGGTACAGTGACTGATGGAAATTTAACATAGGAAACAGTATATAGAACCTTTTTTGCAGCTGAGACAGCTTTGTGGAGTACTAGTAAAAAATCTGATATTCACCTAAAAGTCAGAGGGGAGGTCCCAAAGTTCAAAATATCAAAAGATCACTGACAGTTTAATTAATGGAGTTAAGAGAATTGGAGACTTTTATAACTGCTCACACTATGCTCCTTTTTTTAACAGTAACTTACAACCGAAAACTATATTATGGATTTGTTATCTTCAGGAAGGGAAGACAACTAGGAGCAAGGGCTGTAAACTCTGAGAAGTAAAAAATATGAGAAAAAACTCATGAATTAATAATATACCTCCCTTCCTAAACACACAGAATATTTTTGGCTTTCAGCAAGTTGCTCAGAAGTGCAATAATAGGGGATCCAGCGTATTTCAGGTGCTTCCCAGAATGTCCCTGTCCCTCCTGACAGCTATGCCCACCTCTGGCACATATTTAAGCATCTCCTAAATTGCTCCTCCAGACTTTCTTTGCACAGGACCTAAAGTGAGCCAGCCTGCTAATCACAGCCACAAGCAGACAATTAAAAAAAGGCACAGTCATCAGCCATCATTAAGTTGCAAGTGGCAGGCTGGCTTTTATTTTTAACTAAAACTAGTGGAGATTCATGCAAACTTCTCCAGAAAGTTCCTCTTGCACTCTGTTTACAATTTAATACTTTCCTACATGCACTGTAGATAGCAGCCCCAAAATACCACTGAAAGTAAGGTAAATCTAGGATTTGCAGGACTGCAATGATTACTATGTGCTGAACCAGCATGTTTGGGTATTACTGCATCTGTGAAGACTGTCAGCTGAAAAATAATAGATTAATGGATTTATACTTGCACAGAAAAGAAAGACCTTACGCAGGGAGTTTTATTCAGCATTTGAGAAGCTATTTATTTATTTTTTTTAAATTTTATTTATTTATTTATTTGAGGAGCCTTTCTGTAAAAGCCAAGGCAAAAACCTGCTCAGAGAGTGCAGGGAAAGAATAAATGAAATCGGTGCTGTCTCCATTGCAAAACTGGTGTGAAATTGCTACTGATCATTTCTAGATGGGTCAAAATGGATCCCATTTTGGGCAGAGCCACACAACTCCCACTTGGATGAGTGCTCAAGCTCTGCCTGTGCCTTGTGAAGCCCATGGGGATCCACTGATATGATCCCAGTGAACAGGCAGAAGTTCTCTTTCCCCAGCCATGGCTTTGGGTGCATTTCTACCAGCATTCACAGTCTGGCAGAAGTAAGGTTTAGGGAGTGAGAAGTCTGGGGTAGAAGCTCATTTTATACCTGCAAGTCACACTGTGCTGTTGCTGAAATGTCTGGTGTTCAGCTCCAGGAAGCAATGACAGAATTAATCATCTCAGTTTTTTACCATTTCCCCCTTTTCTTGCAGTTATCACGTTGAAAAAATTGTAGATCTGCACAGGAATTAGGCTCAGCAGCCTCTGTAAGAAGAAATCCATTGCTCTGGAAAAATTGCTTGTAGGGGTGTGAGGTAACACAACACACCTCTGTCCCCACTTCCTGTGCAAATCCTGCCTGCTGGTAAAAACTTTCTAACTGGAAGTCAAAAATGAAATGGCAGTGTTCCTTCCCATTGCACCATGCACACTCCCTCCCCTTCCTTTGCAGTGGGAAGAGATTAAAAGCATCAGTTTTAATCAATGAGGGGAGGTGAACACAAAATGTTTATTTTTTAATATTTACAAGATTAAAAATAGCAAACCTTTGATTTATTTTTTTATTAGCAGTCATGTCCTGTGCAAGCAATGCTGCCTTGAACTGGTATTAGCAGACAGCCTGCAGAATGCTTTCTGTGTCAATCAGGGAGAATATCTTAATTATGACAGTTTTCTAAGCAAGAAAATAGTATTAATTCACAGAAAGCACAACAGCAAATAATCATCAATCTGGATCTTCACTCTTAAACAGCCAGTTCACATTTTTGTCTCCCTGTGGATGCTGCCCATCCCTGACATTTTTGTTTAATAATCTTTCCACACACAAACAGATCACCCAGACTGCACTGCCTGCCTGAGGAAGGGATGCTCATACCTTTCACTGGGGTAACTCAGCTGAGTGCCTTTAGTATCAGCTGAGTCTCTGCATGCAGAAAGCATCACATCAGCACACAGGATTCCTTCTTCTGCAGCCAGACAACGCTGTTCAAAGAACCTTTAGTGAGAAGTGTGCTAAATTGCCTTGCATTTCTCAAAGCAGACAAACAACATAAAATGACCTTTTGATTTAGATTTAGACAGGGAAGTTGCGCATACAGGAAAATAATAAGTCCACCTCTGCAATGCCAAAGGATTATCAGAACTGGGTTCAGTCCTGCTTTTAACAGAGCTGGTGATTTGTCTCTTGTTCCTACAGAAGGATGGTCAGGACATCTGAGGAAGGTATTTAACTCAGAATATATCCAGAATAGAATATTGGCCTGCTGATACCCTGGGGGATTAACGTGGCTCTCAAACACTACTAAAGATGGCAGTGCACTGGCCGATCTCTGCATCTGCCTGCAGTCTGAAGGCAAAATGTGCTAATGCAGACTGTGCCGTGAATCCATAGTACCCCAGGCCTCTCAAAGATCCCATGGGATATTCAGTCCCCTGGGTTTTAGGTGAGTATTGAAATACTCACCAAGATACTGGAGAAGAGAGGGTTGGAGAGGAGAGGGTCGGAGAGGGTCGGAGAGGGTTGGAGAGGNAGATTTCAGTGGAAGAGATCTATGATCATCATCTAATTCAACTGCCTGACAACTTAAGGTCTGATCAAAAGTTACAGAATGCTCTTAAGGGCAATGCCCAAATGCTTTTTAAATACTGATGGGCTGAGGGCATTGACCACCTCTCTAGGAAGCCTGTTCCAGTGTTTGACCACCCTCTCAGTAAAGAAATGCTTCCTGATTTCCAGTGTAAACCTTCCCTGGAGCAGCTTTGAATCACCCCCACACATCCTGTCACTGGATCCCAGGGAGAAGAGATCAGCACATCTCTTTCTCCCCTTTCCCTCCTCAAGCAGCTGCAGAGAGAAATGAGGTCACCCCTCAGCCTCCTTTCCTCCAAACCAGACAAGCCCAAAGTGCTCAGCTGCTCCCGACACTCCTTCCAGCCCTTTCACCAGCTTTGTTGCCCTGGATGCATTGACAAGATTTCACACTAATCACCAAGTTCTGCACTCAGCCATGAGTGCAGCCACAGCCAAGCGAGAGAAAGGCACTGTGCTCCCTCTGCTCCTCCAGGGAGGGGGTTCAGAGGTGCAATTGCACCTCATTTCTCATGGTCAGTGTGACCTGAAGAGCGCCCAGAAGAGATGAGCTTTCAGGAGATGATGAAATGGCAGAAAGGAGAGGGAAAGGAGTGAGGAATACAGAAAAGAGTCCAGCTCACAGCTACAGAAGTGAGACAGCAAACCCACGCCAGCTCTTGCAGCACTCACTCTGCTCCGACAGCTGTCCCACGCCGTCTGGCAGGGGCTGAACTTGAAGCTGCTGCAGTTCTCCCTTTCAATTTTTATGCTGCTCTTCTACCTAGCAAAGTCACACACAGTCCTCCAAGGACTCACTTCCTTGCTTTGAATGCCTTAAACTCAAATTCCCATGTCCCTGAAGAGAGGCAAAGACACAAAGAATTGCTCAGGGGAGCAGGAGATGGGAAGAAAAAGCTGCAGAAAAAACTCTCACCTCAGATCCGTAATTCTCACTTGGAAGGATCCGTGGGGCTCTCAGTGGCAGAAGGTGGAGGATGGCCTGTGCTGGGCTGTCTGTAACCACACAGCTACAAATACACATGGAACTGCTGCATTATCTGTACTGATAAATTCCTCACATGGGTTTGGCCCAGATCCCTGAGCAGTTTCTCAAGATCCAGGCCAGGACCACCAATCAACAATTTGGAAAAGGTCACTTTATCTGAAGGCTTGGAGTCAGCTCTTCTCACCCAAGCACATCTGATGTACAAGTCTAGACACCATCGGAGGTGGTATTAGATATAAACCAGTGAAACAGTCCTTTAGGAAATATTGCAATTGAGTATTAACATATCTGGAGAAAGCTGTGAATGCAGTAAAGCGAAACAATAAAAATCTTTAAAAATTGTCCAAAGTGGAAGTCTTTGCAAGCATAATGGCAGCTGCAAAGTCTGCTAAGACGTGAACAAATGAAACCAAACTGATTTTTGAAGGTATTACTTATTTGCTCTGTAATCATGCTGAAGAGTCACTAAAGATAAACTACAGCTATAGGACTTAATTTTCTGGGACAGCATGCTCATATAAAAGAAAAAAAAAAAACAGACAGCTAAAGAGCAGAGAGGGAAAGAAAAGGCCTGAGACAAGGACGATGCTTTGACCCCTTTCCATGTAAGCAAGTCACTCCCCACGACTGATGAGGACTGAGTGTGAGCACCAGCTGGTGAAGTGCACACAGCTCTGAACTAAGCTCCTGCCAAGTGTGAAAGGCTTAATTCAGAGCTCAAAACCTGTGAAAGTCCCCAGGGTCACCAGAACACAGGTGACCTTCAGGGGCAAGGGCTGATACGATGAGCAACGCTCTCTGCCTCTGGCATTGCTTCTGCCTCAGGACACTCACTAATACAGCACACCATTGCGGGGGCCTTCAAAATGAAAATAGGGGTGGTAAATGAACCTTGGGACAACCTTCACTTTTAGGACACATGAATGCAGGATTCAACTTAAAATAAAGCTTTTCTAAAAACCTCGTGACACAGAAATGATGAGTGATTCAGTCAAGAAACCACATGTGATGCATTAGAACCTCAAGCAAGAAGAGGAAGGCAATTTAAAAAGAAATTATTCTAATCTGAAGGAAAAAAGGAAAGTAGGACGTGTGTGTTAACACAGTCTGATGGCCTCACCTGCTAAAAAGCCCCAGAGATTCAGTGTGCTGGAGGTATTAGATAACATCAGCTGCTCACAGTGGTGTCCCTGGCTTTAAGAGCATCGCAGAGAAAAGAGCTGAGCCTCCCCGAATGGGTTTTCGTTGCCTTAAAGGCATTCATCTCTCCTCACATCTCCTTGGCTCACTCTCAGCACACCTTCCAGGAGCAGACGCACCAGGGGTCAGACATGAACAACTGTCCTCTTCCCCGGCTGCTCCTGACTCATTCCTTTAACACAGCTCATTGTGCCCACGGTAGAAAACAGCAGGATGTGACCGTGTGCCTTAAAAGCTGGGGGTGAAATCTTTGCTGTACTGAAGCACAGGAGAATTTTAGCTGTGATTTCAGGAGGGACAAGATTTCAGCTGGATTTCTTCCCTGCACTCGCACATGCTGTGCTGGGCTCGCAGCTCGGTGGAGGTGGTACATTAGGTGGTGCAAATGGAAGCAATGATGAGAAAAGGGAAAAAAAAAAAAAAAAAACCAGAATGTAGCTGGAGCAGGGGCCATTTGGAGGTAGGGCAGCACTTTTCCAGGACAAACATCCTTGTTCTGGCTCGTGGAGATAAACACAACACACCACAGCCCAAGTGTAGGAATGAGGTCGAGAAGTGGGCATGGGGATCAAGACCATCCAAGACCCTCAAAGCCTTCCAACCCATTTTCAGAAAGGTCTGGAAGAACTGACCATGCATGATAACTAATTTGCATAAAAAAATGGAACTTATCTCCAGGATGGGGAAAACCTATCTACAAAGAGATACCCCCAGGAATCCCGGGCATGTGTACACCCCACAACCCTGGGCACCCCAGCTGGAACAACACTGGAGCCAGGACTGGTGATGTCTCTTCCTCACCCTTCTTTTGCTTGCTTGCTTGCTTTCACTCATCTCTCTCTGCTCCCTTCCACCCCACTCCTTTCTCCAAAACCCACTGTGTGCTTACACAAGGAAATCAGGGACTAACTCATAAAAATTCCCAGGCCAAGTATGTCATTTACCAATGCAACTTTGCAACCATTTGCAGACCCCCTGACTTCTGTCATTCCTTTTGACCCAAGATTTCCACCCTGGGTGCTCACTTCCCTTTGAGGGTGGGATGCCACAGAGCATCCTAAAAATCAGTCATGACTCCCCTCCTCAGACCAAGCTCCATGGCTCAAGCTAGCAGAGAGGTCCCCCTCCAGCTGTGTGAAATCCTGAGAAGCACTTAATGAATTAGATATTATTAATATTCTCTTCCAGCATCAGAAGGCAGTAATTAACTCTTTGAAGACTCATCCCAAACTCTGCTTTATTACTCAATCCTCAGAGGCAGCTATGTAATCTCATTGTCATTTTACAGAATATCTTTCCAGAATAATTATTTTCCTTGTTTGGGGAAAAAAAAAAGAAGAAGTTCAAAGTCCTGGTTCTGCCTTGGAGTGTGCATTAGTGATCTTAGACATGCTCTGATTTCAGAGCACGAAACATGATATGCTGCAATACTTTTGCTGAGCAGATGCCTTAAGGAGGTCATTCAACACACCAGGCTCTAAATGCTATTTGGGAGTGAGAAAACATTATTTTCCCACTTCAACAAGACTTTCGCTTCCCTGTCATGTGGAAATAACCTTTTGTGCTCAGTACTATTATTAATTTATTAGCCTTTTGAACATCTAAATGTTCTGCAGTCTGTGGACTGCATCAAAGTGCTGGCTGAGGGACAGGGCAGCACAAACACAGTGTGTGCACCCAAATCCACAGATGTGTGTTTCAAAGAGCAACCCTGGTGCAAGAACACTTCTGCCTATACATTTTTGACAGTGAGAACAGCCATTTTCTCACGCACAAAACCCCAAGGAGCGTATTTAATGTTATAATTAAATGTCAAACCTTATGAGTGATGACTATGTAGAAAAAGTGCTAAGTATATCTTTCTATAGAAATCAATTAAAGGAGACAATTATTTTCTTCCATTTAGATTACATGACGCCAGCACAAGCTGCTGCAGCACGGTGCAGCTGTCAGCCCAGTCTCACTGCCTGAACAGTTGCTTTCTGTTCACCTGATGGAACTGTCCTGGATGGCACCGATTCTCCTCCGGGATGAACTCACCTCCAAATGCTTCTGTGATTCCCAATAGGGAATCACGCATCGTTCCAGTAGATAGGAGGTTTGGAACAATTCCCTGAATAACTTTATGTAACAGGACTCAGATTGTGTCCCTGGTGTTGGATGTAGCATGATCTATTTTGTGCCCAGGAACGAAACACAGAATTTCTGCAAAGCAGGCTCTGGCTCAGCACATCTGACTGCAATGCAAGGCTGCTTCCACAACAGTTATTGACTGACACTGCAGGAGAGGGGTGGAGTTCATCTGATGTACCTGAGGTATTTAGAAGTTAGTGATCATGGACTCTATGAGAATCGAAAGGGGATGGTTTTCCCATCCCAGACTAGGCACCAAAGAGGGGCCAGATGACTTCCTCCTAGAGGAACCATCCCTCATGGGCTATGAAGGTGATTGGTGACTACCCTGGACATCATCACCCAATTTTTAATGAAATGAACTCCACCCTGCATGTCCCACATTGACATGAACCTTCTCTGACTCTTCATCCACTCTGATGGACTGCCCACACATTCCCCCAAGCAGCATTTCCTTTCCTTCTGCAAAATCTGTTTCTCTTGGAATGCTGTTCCCTCTCACTGGGAGTCACTGCCCCCATGGCAAAGCCTATGTACCTGACACTGAGCTAAACAGCAGGTATCTCTACAGGGAACTTAAGTTCCATGATTTTTTCCACCTGGATGATTCCCCATGCCAGGGCCCTTCAGGGAAACCAATTTTCCTTAAAAAAAGGTGCACGAGAGAGAAGAAAATCCGCGACAACTCAGCCAGGAGGCCACTCCCCATATGCAGCCCTGGACTGCAGAGCTGAACTCCAGCACACTGCCCTGTCAGGAATAGACATGTCCATGTTTTTCTCAGGAAGCCAGCTGGAGTGACAGGTTCACGGATTTAAGAAGGAAAGAATACATTTTGGTACAATGTATGTGGCATTACCTTGTCCCATGAAATCATCATCAGCAATGCCTGAGCAGAGCTGTCATCGCAGGGCTGTAGCTGGTGAGATGGCAAGGGAGGGAATTCTGAAGCCAAGGCTTGGAGCACTTCTTATCAGCAGAGAAGTGATAAGCTAGAAACCACGAACCAGCTTTCAAGCCCCAAAGCCCTCCGTCAGGTCTGAAGTGGCGTTAACAACCTTCCAGTCAGAGGTGAGCTGACGAGCTGGAACCAAACCTGATTATAACTCAGCTCTTTCAGGCTCCAGCACAGACAGGGGGGCACTGTGATCCCATTGCTTCTTGCCATGGGTATTTTGTGCCATACTTGGGGCACTGATGAGCACAAAAAATGAAACCTCCTCTGAAAGCAGAATTTGTATGATGCTGCAGTGGCTAGAGAGAAATTAGACTTTTAAAAAGTAAAATTCTAGTTGTGTTAAACTCCTGTTACTGCAGAGGCTGAAATTGTCTTGTGAAATACTGAGGTAGTCTTGGTACATTATCAGGTGAGATGCCCAAGGTACAGCTGCAGAAAAACATGTTTCAGCAGCTAGAGGATCACAGCTAATGCTCAGTAATCTATAAATCATTGTTATGAGATTTCTCTATGCAAATGAAATTTATATAACCCTCATCAATCGTAAAAAAAAATCATAAAGATGAAATTTTGCAGCCGCAATGCGAATTAAAGGATCCCTTAACCTGTTTTCAAGATATGTCTTTATAGCTAATTAATTTTTAGATGGAGTGTTCTTTGAAAGAACTAATGGATAGTGAGAATTGCTGATTGATTATAAAATGAGCAGGAGGGTTTAAGAAGTGAGCTGTGAATGTAAAATAACTACCCAGCTTTATTAACCTGGCCATATTAAAATTCTAGACTATGCAACTGTGAGAAGCAGGTATTAATACAGTACCTTTGATGAGTGTATTTTATTTATTTAGCATCAATACTTTTTTCTTAGTTGGTCTATGTCATGGAGATCCATCAGACTGTCCTCTGAACTGTATCTTAGAGACTTCACCTTTGAGGACTCCAGAATCTGGATTCTATAAAATGTAACTTTATATATTTATGTGATGGGGTGGAAAAAAACCCCAACAAAATGAAAACCAGCAACTACGAAGAAAAGGAAAAGAAATGCAATTCATATGTCATCCTGCTAGGACTGCTCTCCAGAGCTGCAAATCTATGGGTAACTTTTATTGAGCCATCACTACAAACACTGACAGCATTTATTGAAAGGCCACTCAATCTGCAATGACCTGAAACATCAGGACGAAATGGGGGTTTGTTAAACACTGCAAGCACCTGCAGGAATGTGCAGTCTCCTGGTGAGAGAAAGAGGAAAACAAGAGCTTACCCGCTTCCTGAGATTGCAGGTGAGCGTGAGGTTCCTCGAGAAGGAGTTTGCAAAAGCAGTGTAAAAGTCCAGCACTTTCAGCAAAGCTTCTCTCTTAATTATATGCAAATCGCAGTAGGTCAGGGCTCGTACGTTGGCACAGGCATGGGCCAGGCTGGTTTCCTTCCAGAAGATATCACCAAACACATCACCTTTACCTGAAAAACAGCAGGGCAGATTTGGGCAGAGTTTCTCAGCACGCAGATGATTTTTTCACAACCTGTCTTATGCTCCCAAGTACCCCAACGCAAGCTCCCAACCATGAAAACTAACAAGGGTGAAAGTTTTAAAATTCGCTAAGGTACTCGAGCATCCTTAGCAGTAGCCCCAGGTTTTTAAGGTATTTATAGATTGCTCTATGAAGTGCCACAAAGCGTAAGAGCCAGATTGTAAAGGTCTCCTTGTAGCTGAAGATACAAGTAACAGATTTTTCAATGGCTACCAAATACAATGAGCACTTAACTAATGTTTAGGTGATTGAATATTTCGGTGTCTGTTCCCAAGTGACTCAGGAACCCTGCTCTTACAAAAATCCTCTGACATCTAGGTTCCTTCATCCTCATGGCTCTACAGTGAGGTGCAGGCGCCAGCTTCCAGGGCCCAAGGACCCCATTTTAAAGGATGTTTTAACATTTTTAATTCAGTGTCAGTGGTAACACTCCTTCTGGAAAACCCACCAAAAGCCTCACTGAGACTTTTAACCTCTAAATAACCACCTCTAAATCTTAAACACATCCAAAAGTATAGCTCTAAACCCAAATTCATCCATTTAAGTAGAGGCTTAGGCTTAAGCCTGTATTTCAGTGTTTGCTGAGTAAGAGAGGGTTTGACACCTCAGACACCTGCATGTATAAATACCTTCAACCAGAGGGGAAAATTACAACTGAAGGCTACTTCTGCACTGGCAGGCAGCATAGCAGAACAACTGACTGAGGACCTGGGACCAGCTGTAGTCCAGTGCCACGGAAAGAGGACCTCCAGGGGCTGGAAGTGCTCTGACATATCCCAGTTACCTTTCCTCTGCAAGGAATCCACCCCCCACCCCCCGCCCCAGCCCCAACCTGTGCTGGACACCAAAGGACAAGAGAATGAGGACACCAGATCCGAAATCCCACTCCTGACCCAACCAGAACCCCAGCATGGGTGCAGATTGGAGATATCCTTTCAGGTTTGGGCCCGCTGGTTGTTCTGAGAAGACGCAGTGGCAGCAACAGGAGACACACTGAAACATTCAAAAGCTGCCTCTTTCTGCCTGGCCATGGGCTGGGCAAGGGCCACGGTGTGTGGTGTGCGGCTGACACCTCAATCCCTGAAGCAGAAACCATGGTACAAAGGGTATTTTTTATTTCAGACCCCTAGAGATATCCCAGCTCTTTGTTTTAGCAGTTATTAAAAGGGAACACAGATCAGTCAGACAGTGGCTATTGATTTCAGGCACCCCAAGCAGCCCCTTGGTGAAGGTTAGGGATGTTACAGTTTTGGCATAAAAACGATAATGTATTTTCATATTTTCTCTTTTAAGAACTTTTAACATTTCGCTCCACTCTACTTTGGAAACACAGACCAGAGAGGTAATTTATCCAACCTTATTACTTTCGGGGGTCAGAGGCTCTATTTCTCTGTTTCCATTTCTGCTTTTGGTATGGTATCCAGTAAAACATATCTAACATTTCTCAGCAAGAGGGAAATAAAATGTGCGAGTCCTTATCTTCCCTTCTCTGTTTTTATTTTCTAATAAATGTCTCTTTAACAGAATCATCCCTTAGAAAGGTTATAACTGCATCTCACTGAGCTGCTTTTAATTCTACGTATTTTTATGTAATTAAAATTAACTACAATACATAACACAGCTGGTATAATTTATGAAACAAGGTGCTTTAAAATGTTTTCCTTAATACAGAGCATTTTCTAGTAACATTGTAATTTATCCAATGCACTGTTTTGAAATTACCTTTTGCAGTTAATTGTCCTTGTCTATACTAATCAAAACCCAGTTTACAGACATACTCAGCACAGTTACATAATTTATAGAAAACAGACCATTTCTGAAATGCAGAAAATTGCATAATGGATTTGCTCTCTGAGGTGGACACAGGACAGAACTGAGTCCTGCTTTCAGCGCAGAGTGCAGTTAAAACACAGTGGTTTTACCACTGAAATGTGAGCAAACCGCTTGCTCTCTTTTCAAATTTAGGCTAATATGTAGTTAATTTAATCAAGAGGTTGAAAGCGGTGGATGCTCACCCCGAAACTCAGCACAGTGGTGTGTTACAGAATCTGTACACAAATCACAGATAAATGAAACCAACATTCATAAACTTGAGAAGATCTTCTCGTTGTCTTCAGTGTGGCAGGGAACTGCACTGGTTGGGACTTAAAGGCTGGGACATGATGAACTGAACTTACTCTTCCATGAACCATCACTCACTGGATTTGAAAGGTGAAACTCTAAACTCCTCTCACATTGTGGTTTATACTCTTCAGAAAGTATAAAATCTTGGAAGCCTTTAAGGGTTCTTGAATTTGACATTTCCCACACACGCTTCTGAGCTTGTTTGCTGGTTATAAATGTGCTAAGGAATGTTCAGAATGAAAACAAAACCTACCAGATTCTCCAAAACAACGCGTCTTTTTTCATAAATACAGAGATTAATGTACTATACTTTATCCCTATTAACTGTAGTTCACTGTGCAGAGAGAGGTAATTATTCACTCAGGACAAGATCAGACGTTAGGAAAAAATTCTTTTTTCAGCAGGTGGTGAGGCACTGAGCAGGATGCTCAGAGAAGCTGTCGATGCCCCATCCCTGAAATGTTTAGGGCCAGGCTGGATGGGGCTTTGAGCAACCTGGTCTAGTGGAAGGTGTCTCAACCCATTCTATGATTCTGAGGTTAATTTTACAAATTGCAACTAAATAAAAACAAAATGTTCAGGGTAGCAAAACAGAAAATTTAACTGGCTAGGTCTAACACAGCTACCCAGAGACACACACAAGTAATTTTCACTTGCAGGGGATGTTCAGAGCTCCAGGGAAAGTGCCACTGGGGCTGAGCTGGGAATGCAGAGGTACTAATGCAGCCTGCATAATTTCCAAAGCTTCTCTCTGGAGATTTATTGAGGCCTCAGCATGTTACCTCCCAAATCTGCCCTGAGCACCTCCTGAATGGAGGCGAAGCTCTGGGAAACCCTCCTGCCCCTGCTCTCACAGTGCCTGAAGTATGGCTGGAAGAGGGAATGCTGTGAATTAGAGTGGGAACTACTTGCACACATTTTACACATCACAGAATCATAAAATGCTTTGGGCTGGAAAAGACCACTAAGATCATAAAAATTCAGATTTTGCAACTGAAAGGAGCATGGACAACAAGAGGATGTGTGAAGGGTGTTAGGGGCAGGCATAATTTTTGGTGAAATATAGCTACACTGCTATCATTGTAAATACAGTGTATTATGTATATTTGTGGGCATGTACATAAAATATACATATATATTCATGCATATTCACATGAATATATTTAGTGGCAATCATATGGCATGCAGCTGTGTAATAGGTCAGGATATTTCTATGCACTATTCTATCTTCCATATTCTGATAACCCTGCCAAACAGATCTGGGGGGACAGATGTTCTCTGCAGCCTTACACCATGGACTGACCCGCCAATTTGTCAGACAGCAGTTCATGCCTTTTCTTTCAGGCAGAAAAATTCTTAAGGGCTATATGGAAACCCCCAGGAGCCTGCAGATGGAATGAAAAAGTGCTTGAACTCAGAAACACCCTTTTTAAACAGTATCTCAGAACCCCCGTGTATTTATGTAAAGACGAAATTTATCTTTCTTCAGATGGGAACAGAAACTGAGCTAATCAATATCCTAGCAGACATAAGAGCTTGATGGATCATTTGGAAGAAAGTTTAGGCAGGCAGTTAAAGAATAAATTCTTGGTGGGAAATAGCACTGGGTAAAAACACATAAGTGGGACCAAGACATCTTAAGGAAGTGTTTTTCTGTGCAGTCTCAGCTAATAGACCAGCTACCCCTTAACCCTTTTAAAATATCTCCAAAGCCCCATCAGTCACACTAGCATGAGCCAGACATGATGAATGATGTTGGCTTTCCATCATCATGCTCTCAAATCTTATGTTGCTTATGAAAAGCAAAAGCTGATGTTGTTTGAGAATCAGTAAAACTGGATCACAGAGAGAAAATGTTCATCCAGTCAGCTCAAGTACCAGTAACCATGAAGAAGTGATGACAGCATGGGTACAAGTGGAGGTCAGTGAGCAAACACCACATTCCTGTGGCCATAATTACATATATTGGTGTCTATATTCATACAAATACATCTGTATCTATGTATCTGCAGGGAAACTTCTTCAAACTGATGTAGAAACCCAGTGAGCAGGGAGTGAATCAGCTCCTGTCACCCAGAGCAGCTCCATGATGGGCCAGTGAGCAGTTCTGCATCTCCTTACCATGGCACACTGGGGCTGGTTGCATAGGTTTACAAAATGATTGGAATATATTAATGGAATAAAATCCATCTGTAGCTGCTAAAGACAAAAGATTTCCTTCTGGGTGAAATACAGTTCAGTGGAGGGTTGTAAACATTCTGGGGAAGTGTCACAGTTTCCTTACTTCACTTCCCTACCTTCTCCTACACATCTGCTATTGAGCATTCCTGGAGAAGGGCTGCTGGGCTGGCTGGACTGCTGGGCTTAGCTCATACAGTTGTTTCTGCCTAAAGAGGGTATCTGGAGAAGCTGGGGGTGATGCAGTGCTGCAAACCCATCAGGTGCACTTCCCATCTGGGACATCACTGCAAGCACAGCCCAAGATGTGCAGAGATGGTACTAAACTGTGAGACAGGTCTTCTTGCCCCTGTCAATGTTTTATCCTCAACTTCAGGCTTTTTCTGGCGCATCCAGAAGGGCCGGAACTTCCTTGAAAAGCAGATCAGAGCTGATCACCGAGCAGCACAGAAATCCCCCTCGACAGGACTGCATATGAACCCGTGAAAGGGCAGAACAAAGGGAGAAAACAGCATTTCCAGCCTCTGAAGCATTGTCAAAACAGCCAGTAAAGCAGCAACGACAAGAGACTGTGCCACAATCCAAGTCCATGCTGGCAAAGGTACTTTTGCATTATTTAACACAGTGCAACCTTCCCCATCTGCACCTGGAAACACAAAGGAACTGACCTTTCTTCCAGTATTCAGGGCTGCTGCAAGCAGGGCCCAAGGTCCAGAAAGATTTCTCTCCTGATCTCTTTCATTTTTAGTGCAAGTATCATAGTGTCTCACATCTTTCTAGAAACCCCAGCTCCTGGAGACAGGTTATTTCCATTTTGATTTTATACAGAAATAGGTTTCTATCCTTCCTGACTGAGGAAATAAACTTGAGCGCATGACCATTCATACCACCTTGAAACTCGTAAGGGCAAATCAGATTGCCTCAAACTGTTAGTCTGATTTAAAACAACTCTATCACACCATTTTTAAATAATTTTCCTTTTCTTGTGCTGGCAAGACTTTTGATTTTTTTTTGCAGTGGAGCATGCAGGTCTAATTCAAAAACATATCAATTCAGAGAAAGGAATCATTCTGACTCTGGAGGCTGCGGATCAAATCTGCAACACGCTAGCTGGCACTAAATTAAGACTGATGTTTTTTATCATTAACCACCATGCAGAGAGAGACACAAAAATATATTAAATTTACAAAATAATATGAAAAATTCACATTTGTCAGTATGAACTAATGACATTTTTGAACAAGTATCAGTAGGACTAACTCTTACATGGTACTGCAGATGTCAAGCCGGACCTGCAAGATCTGGCTGATTCCAAGGCACTTAAGAAGAATTGCACAGTGCAGAGCAGCACATCACACTCCTTCTCAGACCAGCAACCCTTCAAGTATTTTGCAAAATACTTTTGAGATTCAGCACTTAAAACCCAGCCTAAATCACATTAATTATTTCAGTTCTGCTAGCTGAAAAAAACAACCCTTTCCTCTATGAATCATTTTCCTCTAAGTTGATTTAGAGCTTTAACTCATTGGAACACAGGGGACTTTTCCCATAGATGAAATAGGACACAGCCTGTTCTGTAAATTGCTACCAGGTGCATGTTACTAACCTGGGGAAATGTTCACAATTAGTCTGCCTTGGTTGACTTCACATGGAAAACAACACAAAAGTTCAGTATACATTAACAAGAGCTGATTTGACACAGGGGCCAATTCTGCCACCTTCATTCCACTTGAGACAAAACCCAAGCTGCAACTAAACTAATTAAAATCAGGGAATTAGCCACTAATACTATGCGATGGAACTGGACTAACAGGTTTTCATGTCACAAAGTGCATCCCACACAGTCAGTCTTGTCCTGCACAAAGCACATTCCCAGCTGTCTAGGCACGGCAATTCAAAGTGTTGATGCATGAATACCAAATATCATCTTGCTAATCCCCATCATGAGAGCTACAGAGCTCCTGGGCCTCCCAAATGGGAGCTGCTACTTGCTTTTCCTCTGAAGAACTTTTGTCTGTGTGACTTGGTGGGAGACTCAGTCTTTGACCTCCAAACACAAGCAGCACTACAAGCAGAAAAAGACTCATCCTTATTTTCAGCTGCCATGCCAAACTCAAGAAGACACTTGCTTTCCTCTACTCCTCTGATACTGCATCATATCCCCTTCCCAGGTAAAACATTTGGAAATAATTAACAAAGAAGACCTTTAATAAGGTCTGGTTTGTCTAATAACAATAAACAACAGGTGCTCTGGAATTATAGGCAGAACATGCTGTGAATTAACATGCAACACATAAAGACAAATAACTGAATACATATGGGATCAGGACCCTACGTGTGGCTGAAACATGAGCTATTAAATTTATATTCTTTCTGGCTTGACTATCAAAACTGAGTTCACTCAGCAGCAAGCCCCACCAGGATTTCACTGCTCAATATATTTTTATCGCTATGCAGCTTGAGCAATATTTTTGATCAATTCCTACAATCAACATCTGAACACGGTGGGCCATTATTTTTCTGCTGAAAAAACG
Organism: Dryoscopus gambensis; assembly: GCA_013389985.1. NCBI lineage: Eukaryota > Metazoa > Chordata > Aves > Passeriformes > Malaconotidae > Dryoscopus > Dryoscopus gambensis. The sequence continues at coordinate 249,479 of WEIT01002170.1, read as the reverse complement.
ACTTCTTTAAACCTTGTTAATCAATACGCCCAGTTTAAGTCACTGCACAGCTTACACAGTCAGCTGTGCAAACAGCAGGAGCTGGAAAGCAACTTCCAGAGCCACTTGGTTGGTATTGCCACCGATGTGTAACTCCTCATCAGGAGCAAATTCAGGTTAATTGCAGCAGGGTGAATTATTAAGTGGCCTCTGGTAGCTGATGCCTCCTTTCATTAGCCTGGGGACTCCAAACCTGGTCCTTCCTGAGACCCTTTGCTGATAACACCTCCCCGTGCAGAGCAGTGGCAGTTAAAATTGTTTACTCCTGCTTGAGACGGTGGAAAATTACTGACGTGCCTTCTCAGGGTCACCTCGCTTGCTGGGGAAGTTTTGATAATTAGAGACAAGATTGTTTGCCCTTCTCCATTCTCCCGGCAACTGCAGATGAGTTATGTTAAAGTGACCGTGTCTCCTTCTCCCCAGTGTAGCAGCACCCCAGTGCTGCACGTGGAGCGCTCCCTGCTGCAGCCAGGACCTGCAAAAGGTGGGACACTGGCCTCGAGAAGGGGAGGTAACTAATGAGGGCATCATAATGGGGCACCAGGATATCTCCATTAGTAAGTCCTAAAAACTGCAGGTCTACAACTGGAGTTATTCTCTTACTGTTAAGTGTTTCTGAACACTGATTACTGCAGCGGCTGGGCATTTAATTATCCACAAATGAGAACAAAACAAACCGGGGGGGAACAAAATGTCACAGTGCTGCAAGTTGCCCTGTCAATCAGCTGATTTCAAGCACAGAAAACACCAAAGCTGGGGCTGCTGAGGCAGGAAAAATGCTGCTGAATGAAAGGATGGTTGTTCCATGAAGGTGGAAAAAAGAAAAGCACGTGGATGAGATGCCGAGTCTCCTGAGGGCAGGAAGCAGGAAGGCTGGATGTGCTAACTCACCGTGGCTGCAAGGCAAGGGAACATGCTAAGGGAAGATGGACAAAGGGGAAGAGAAGGAAGATGGTGGAGTGATTCGTGCCAGGACCTGAGGGGAGATGCAGCCCTGCACTTAGGACAGAAGCAAGCATCCAAGAGATGGGATATGATGGCTCTTAACCTGTTTTCATGTCCCTACCTGACTCACTTATTTAGGATATTCCACATTTAAAAATACATCAAACCATCCATCTGCAGGTGAGCATGGTTTAAAAAAAACCCCAACACTTCTTCTCCCTCTCTCTTTAAGCAAGGCAAATAACACACTACTGTATTAAATCACACTACACTATTACTTCCTCTGCAAGGAGCAGCGGCTGCAGACAGCATGTCCTGTTCATTCCTGCTCTCATAGAGGAAATTAATGAGGACGAGTTTCCAAAGGACCCTTATTGCATTTCCTCTACTCCAGGTCACTGCTGGGGGATGGAGAAGATGGACAGACTGGCAGCACAATCCTGAGAGATGACTTACCCTGGGAAAACCAGTGTGGAAGCAGATGCTTGGAGCATTCAAAGCAGGTACTGAGGTTTTCCCATTAGTCAGTTTTTTTAAACCTGGTCTCCCCCTAAGGCAGATTCACGTTCCTTGTGCTTGAACTTCTCAAGGCAGAACAGATCAATAAAAATTACGTTTTTCACTGTCTGATCTGCAGTTGCTGTTTCAGGTGCCACAGCTGCCACTAGGAATGTCTTTGCAACTACATCTGAGAGAGATTTTCTTCCACAAGTGAATTTTTAGGACACAATATCCGATAATTACTCAGTTCACTATTCTGCTAAATAATTTGTCAGGGCATGAAGAAACTCTTTAGTGTGTTCTAGGACTAGAGGAAGCAGTTTGTCTTGCTTTAACTTACATTTACACATTCTGCCAATTCCTGTAGTACATGGTGAACGTAGCTCTGAGTCATGGAAGAATGAAAGGCACTTTTGGTAATAAAAGGTAATTCACTTTAACCATATATGGTTAAAAGTCTCTCTGGTCAAATAGAGGATTAACATAGATACAGTTTTAATACATCTACGAGGTAGAAACAAAAAGTTCTTACTGTCATGTCATTCCAAACACGTTCCAAACACACAATATTCATTAATAAATGCAATCAAGTTTTGCATGTAATCCATTTAGTGATAGCTATTAGTTCAGTAAATTACATATTTATTGTTTTCATTGTAAAAACTGGTTATTTGTTTAAATACTGCTACTTCCTCTTAAGCCTTTTGTTTTTTAAATAACTGTAAGCAAATATAAGATACCATCACTGAGATTAATTATAAAAATGAAATGTTCCAGCGAGCTGGAATACAAGGAATAATTTCCTATACAAACTGTTGATTTAGGAGCTTTCATCATAATGACTTCACATCTGAATATGGAAATAATTCATTCCTACATTAAACATCTCTTTTTCAAAACCTTAGTGTATATTAGAATACAGTAAGGTGCAGCAGGTATTTCCAAAGAGCATGGAGGTGCGTTTTCCTGAGCTCATATTCCAGCTGGGAGAATCCAAGGGATGCTCTGGGGGAGCTGTTTCCACGCAGCCCCACCCACACACTGCCCAATCCCACCCCAGTCCCAGGCACACACACACACGTTTTTAGGGAAACACATCAGGAGCCCTCTGGAGCCACCCTTACAGGGAAGAACCACCAGAGAGCTTCAGTGGGGTCTGACAGGTCCCCTAAGACCAATAACCCACTGGATTTGCCCTCAGGGAGGGACAGCTCCATCTTAAGGGAAGGCAAATATTCAAGAGGACATGAGCCCTACAATAAATGGGTTTATTTTAAACAGGCAAGACAGGCACTGGATAGTTTTTCTGCAGAGCCACCAGTTTTTCCTCCACATGGTTCTGCCTCTGAGGAGCATTCCTGCCTCCACACCAGTGCTGACCACTCAGTCCCACCACGTGCTACAGCTTTCCAATCCCACACAAGCTAACGAGGATCTGCACTGGGCTCCTTCCCACCTGCTGCTGGCAAACCAGACAGCACAGTGGGGTGACAGGTGATTAACCTGGAGCTCCCCCAATATTCAGACTTGTCATGACCATGGTTTGATACCTGGTATAACCCCATCCCTTTGCAAAGTCAGATCAGACTCTATTTTCTGCAAAGCCAGCTCACTACAAGCAAAAATTCTGCTTCCTTGCAGAGGCTGTTTGCAGGTGTTATTCTGGGCTAGAGCACAGACAAATGAAAATCCCAGTGCGAAGGTTAACGTGGAAATCCTCCTGGGGGAATAACATAAAACAATGTGCATTTCCTCCAGCAGGCCGTTTAAAAGATGTCAAGCACGCAGATGCCATCTGGAGCTGTGACCAGTGAGCCATACTGGGCAGAAACAGCACTCCCAGTGGCACAAAAGATGAAGGATTTGCTTCTGGAGAAGGATCTCTGGAGACACAGTATCTCCATCTTATGACAACTCCTAGCCTCCCATAGCCCCAGCTGATGTTAGGCAAGACTAGTTAATATTCAAACCTCAGCAAAAGGAAGAAAATACACACAAACCACAAGCATTTCAGCAGAGATCACAGTACCTAAAATAGCCACCACCTCGTCGTCCTGGATGACTTCCAAGGATCCTGAGACCACAAAGCAAAGAGCATCAACGCTTTCCCCGGCGTGGTAGATGAGGTCCCCCGGGGCGCAATGGATGGTCTGGAACTCCACGGCCAGGGCTCGCAGGCAGCCGTCGCTGGCCAGCCGGAAGGCCGGGTGCTCGTTGAAAACTTTCCGGTTCAGGTGCACGCAGATGTCTGCTCTCATGTCCTTGGGGCAGATCGAGAGCACCTGGATAAAAGAAAAGATGGAAAAATAATCAGCTGGGAATGTGACACCAGGCCACCGCTGTATGAAACAACTGGATGGATGGGCCTGAAGATGTGCCTGGGGGGGATCTTGAAATCCATCCATCCATCCATCCCTCCAGTTATTTCATAAAGCTTCTGGTGGGAGTTTTATCCCGATTTGGGGTAGTCTTTTCCTACTCATCTACTACTTTCACTTCATCTGAAAGGGTGATGCAGAAGACAGGACTGTTCTGTTTCACTGTGCTCGCTCCTAACCATTTTCACACTCATTTTCCAGAACTGCAGGTGGAAATGCTCTGTCCTGTCTGTGGGTATCCCTCCAGACCTGGTGCCCAGACTACCTGCCTGCTGCTATGCTCAGTCCCTGCAGGAGCACAGAACGGACACACAGAGCTGAAGCAGCTCGAGGACATGCAAAGGCAGACCCTCCACAACAGAAAAACAACACATTTTGTTCACACTCAGAAAACTCAGCCTTCAGAAGTCTTGATGTAAGTGACCACTTACCGACACGTGTCCAAACACACCCAGGGCTCAGTTTCAGTGAGACAAATAAGGAATTACCTGCCCAGGAGGGCCTACAGACTAATAAATCCAAAGAGATTGGTGGGAAAAGGAAGCATAATAAAACCTCACAAAATGTAAAGTAAAGGTGAGTGATGAACTGTCCTGTGACTATGAAGACATCTTCATTATAGATAAGTTAAATAAGATCTTCAACTAGTTTCTCACCTTAAATAGCTTTCCCTATTGAAACAGTAACATAAATACACCTGCAGAAAGAAAGTGAAATCCTGTGGGTCCTGCTGGGTTTGTGAACTGGGTGTTTAATATTTGCACATCCTCCTACACACACTAACATCCTTACAGACCCAAAATGCACAGTAGCTAATTGCACTGAGAAACATATAAAACATTTCAATGTTTTTCTAGGATAAATGATAGAAAAGAGCACGAGACTAAGAGCACTCTGGAAGTCTCATACCAAGAAGACTGCAGATCAATAGTACTGATTAATTTCTCATCGTATGGAATTGATCTGGCAGCTTGTTCTGCAGACAGGGCAGGAGACAGGGACTCTGGGTCAATGAGTTGACTATCATGGAATAATAGCTGAGGGAGACTCTGGTAACCCTGACTAAGCTTTGAGGCAAATGGTCATGGTAATGAACTCAAGCCACAATTTTAATTTCTGTTTAATGCAGGAGAGGTATAAAACAAATTATTGCAAAGCATTATTAAAGCTCCTAAAGCATAGAATGTGAAAAGAATACATAACTTCTATTTTAATAATAGTATTTACTCCTTTTCTTATTTAAATAGATCAAAGCTTCTTTGGGATCAAAGACATAATTAATGCAGAAAGGTGAAGTAAAAGTTATTCTCCCATGCTCTGTACTGTGACAGTCTGAGGTGAGAAGGGGCTACTGCAACCATCCGCACTAACCTCTTCCACTACAAATATTCACATCAATCCCAGAATACCTGGTAAAATTATAGCCTAGAAGGCCTTGACTTAATGTTTTCAAATGACACAGGGTATTTGTTCCAATGGACAGCTACTCTCTCTTTCAGAACATGTGTTGTTTCTGAACTCTTTTTTTTTTTAATTTTCAGCCAGCAGCCAGAGAATCTATCATCTTGTCGAGATAAAAGACCTGCAATAATCAGAAATCTCTTCCACATGTAGGTGTTCACAGAATATGACCAGGTCACCTCTCAATCTTGAAAAAACAGGAGAGATAGATGTTGCCTTTTCTGCCCAACACTTTGAAGCCCAGGCTCTTTTGGAAACTTCCCCCTGCATGAGGTTTTCTCACTTACAACCAACTCCCCAAAGCTACCAGATAATTACTTTTTATTTTATTTAACACAGAGTAAGTCAATTTGGGTTAATGATATTTTTCTGTAACAAAATGTTGTACAGAGCACATTAAAATCCCCTGCATAAGTATGTTTTATCATAAAAATTAGTAATAAACACATTTGACAAGACATATTCTCTATAAGCCATCATTTGCATTAATAATAATATCTTGTCTGAGTCACTGTAGACCATATTCTGTATCGCATTTCCATAATTTAGTAGGGGCAAATGTTAATTTTACAAACTTCCATTTACCTGAGTCATTCCATTTACCATTAGAAATATGGGCACACCTTAGTTTCTCAGTAAAAAACAAAGATTACTTTCGAGAGTGATTGTTTCACCTCACCCTTACTTCTGGATCAAACAGAAAGTTTGTCTTTATTACAATAAAACAGAAACATGCCATCTTTCTTCATCTCAATAGTAACTCAATGAAAAATTCTGCTTTCTTTCCTACCATGATTGATGATTTTTAACATTTTTATCTACTCTTGGGCCTGAATCATGGTTATAAGTTTTTCATGTCCCTTTAATACTTTCAGAAATTTAAGTGCTTTTGACTTAACAAGGCCACGAGCTAGGAATTCTCGAACATTGCTCTTAAGAAAAATGTCTGTATTCATACATGACTGATTACCAAACTTTAGCTTTTGAGCTTCCAAACTGATGGAAAAATCGGTTAAACTGTTGCAGAGGTTGTTCCTGTAAGATTCTGAGATGTTCCAGGACCATTTGTTTGTTTGAAATGTAAAATAATTGTGTCCCTCAAGAATAAAAGCCACTTGGATGCAAAGCAGCATACTATTTCCTCACAAATAGAGACTTAGAGTATTAAAAGTGAACACTCAAAGAATTATTCTTTCTATAGACACAAGCAGCATATCTATCATCACACACTGTAATATGAAGGGACAGAAAAAAAAATCCATTGCACAGAAAAAAGCCAGTCTTAGAAAGCGTAATTCAGGAATTTTCTGATGCCATGATAAAGTGATTCTCCTAATGACAAATCACTGTACAGAGATATATGGAGACATCAGTTATCAACCAGTACAGCAGTGAATGAGTAATGATCCAAGAGTTAGCCAGGAACAAATATGCTTAATTTGAGTTTTCTTGCCTGCTACATAGACATTGAGAACAGAGAACGAAACAGATGACAGCTAAACCAAATATTTCATATTAGAAGATTTTTCAAGGCATTGTTGACTGCTAAAGATAAATGTAGATATACATGGGGAAAAAAGAGAGCAAAGACAAACAGTTGCAACACTCAGCTATGTGTTTACTCCATGCTCTTCAAATGAGGACTTCAAATTCAGATGAATATTCTCCTGAAAATGACCCCTTACTGATAATACAAAACTTCTTACTGTGCATTCCTCTCACTGAGACCTCAGCATTTTTAAGGCAGCATGCAATTAAAAAGATACAAACTAGCAGCACCATGGCTGTCCCCGAGTCCATATTGTATACAAATGCACACGAATGGGTGTAAAAAAGAAATTCAGATTAAGGGAGAGGACATCCTGCAATGCTCAGTCAATTTTTTCACCGTTAAGGAAATGCTTCCAACACATCCTGGTAACAGAACCAAAGCCCAGCTGGGACGTTGGTTCTACCCTGTGTGTTCCTTTCAGCAGCGCAGCAAAAACCACCAAGACAAATTTCTTAAGAGGATATTTCCTGGGAGATTCCATGGCCTTTCGCAGTGAAACCCGCAGTTTGTAAGGCAGGCAGGATATTCAGGTCGCTGATGGCAATGCTTTGCCAAGTGAGGGGTTTGGAGCACTTGGAGGGGGCAGTCTGCCGGGACCAGGTGCTCGTGCTGCTGCAGAAGTTGCTCTGTAATAAATCTGCAGCCACAGACTTTGCAGCCAGCTCTCCCCTATGCATCCAGGCAGCATGAAAGAACAGAGCAGTGCAAAATCAGAGAAGAAAGCTGAATTCTACCCAGAGGAGAATCTTTGCTGGCTGTATAAACTGATTTTACCGTGTAAGGTGCAAAGCTCCCTGAACAGCACACAGGTATCCACAAAGACCTGAGCCACTACAAAGCTGAGGGAGGAGAAAGGAAAGCACAGAATGACATTTATCACTTTCCCTCTCTGCTCAGAAAACCAAACCACCTCAAAGTCAGCGTAAGACAATTGCTGAGGTCTGCCATCACCACCTGGCACCCAGCTGATACAGACCCCAACACAGCAACTCCCAAAGCAAAGACTCAACACCGCCATCATCTCTGGATCTTCTCATATGGAAAATGTTGATGGTGAGTGAATAGCTTGTGGTTGCTGCTAGAGACTAGGAAAGGCAGGAACAAGCTCTGGAAAACCCACAGGGAATTGGCATAAAAGGTCTCACAGTCTTTTCAGCTCGAGTTCTGTAAGGATGGGGAATTAAACTCCCCAGGAGGTTCCATCTGATTTTTTAACTCTCTCATCCGTTTCCTCAGCATGTGCAGGCAGTTCAAGATAAGCCTCCTGAACAGCTCAAAGAGCTCTACGGGGAGCAGAGATTATAAAAAATTCAAACAAAAGCAAATGAATCAAAACAAAAACTGCATAGATTAAGAGCGCGTTAAGAGCGCGTCCAAACAATATCTTTTAGGATGGGTTTACAGGTTTATGTATTTGTTAAAAAATCTTCCCCAGCTGGAAAACACTACAGGATGGCTTAGCAGGTATTACAGAATCTGTTAAGACATGTTAACAAAAGGGGCAGCGGCCAGGGAATCACGAACATTAGCTATCAATCCTCTTTCAGCACACAGGATTCCCACTTTTTGGAGGTTGTAGGTAGGGAACATACTGATTGATAACCAAGCCAAGAGCTTTGACATTCTGTGGTGTAATAACTAGGACTGTTTCCTAAATGAATAACTGCAACAAATATCAGAGATACTAAAAATGTCAGCTCTGAAAATAAAGAAAATAAACTCCTCCAACCTCAAACCCATTTCGAGGCTTTCGCCACTCAGGGTTTTCAGACGTATTCAGCAGTCAGAATCAAGGTCAGTTCTTTCCAAAAAACTCACAATACTCACTAGGGACCTGATGAAGTTATTCAGATTTTTAGAAAGATTTGGCTCATTTGAGTGTGGAACTTTTTTTCAGGCCTGGCTAAAAATGTTACAGTCGGCACTGGATGGAGGCCAAAGAGACAAAGGTAAGAAAACAGCTGACTGGTAAATCATAGAGCATTTTTCTGTAATAATCAGGTAATTTTGTAAGGATCTCAAAGATTATGTATGGAGCTGAGCACTAATTAACCCTGCATGCATTAGGGTAGTCTTTAATACATCACTGAGTATCTTGGCACTAAGAACTGAATGTCAGCAGCAATGGTGTGCTCTGTTTTAAATGCAGTAAGAGCCAAGGTCACTTGGATTTAAATTCTCAGAAACTGAGATTTGAAAATCACATCTAAGTTGAGTTTGGCTTGTTTTCTTATTAATAATAGATGAGCTGAACCAGAGATTAAAATGGATAGATTTAGTGGGATAGTAACAAAATTAGCCTTTTTTTTTAACCGAGTAACCTGTTACAGACATTTAAAAAATCCCTAGAAACTGGCTGTAGAGTCCATTAAATTCAGTTTTGTCAACACAGAGAGAATCTGGCTAAGGGTTTGAAAATCAGGGCAAGATGAGAGGCATCACCGTGTCTTTTAAGGAATCAAGTGGTTCACCAGCACAGGGGCCAATGGTTTGTCTGATGCACTGAAAAACGGCCCACTAATAAAATCCACGGATGACCCAACGTAGTAGATCCCAGGCTGCCTAAAAGTTGAATATTTAAAGGTTTTACTATTTTCAGTTTTGCTGTAATATCTACAGAAAGCAAAACTATTGAACGGCCTTCTAATGGGGCAAAGGATAGCACACTACAGGGAAATCTATCATTAAAAAACAGCTTTCTAGATAAGAGAAGAAAAAGAAACATCAGAAAGAATGTGTCATACATCAAAGAATTTCTCAAGTCACAACAGCTTCCAGCCCTAAGGTCATCCATGGAAGAATGGAATCATTCAGTGCACTATTTTATTTTGTGCTTCTTCTGGACGTGGCTTTATCTTCTAACATGCACCATTATGTAAAGACACTCAAGGAAACGAAGGATGAAAACAGATCTGGAGAAGACCTTCCCCAAGATGTGGTCTGGAACTGACAGCCCCTTTATCTGCTCCATCCCCTTGGTGGCAGTGCTCAGGAAACTGCCCGGCCCATCCACTCAGGGACTTACTCCCCCAGGAATTAAGCTCGTGAGCCGCTCCACAGCCCTGGCATCTCCTCAGGCATGACAAGTTCATCGTTTATTCTTTATCAATCCCAGGATATTACATCCAAGAGGCAGAGATAATTGTGGGTCATCTTTCCTGGCCCTGCAGAGTGCATACAGGAGCTAACCAATCCATGAAGGGGAAACAGAAAGCCCCACTGGTGCACAGGCCCCTCTCACAGACCCGTGGGAAGGACAGTGAGACCTCGAGCGTCTCCCCTGCATCCCTCTCTCCAGAGACCCGTGGACTCCAACTGTGCCTGTTCCTAGCTCAGCTCTGTGAGATGAGGGATGACTCCTTGTTCACCTCATCCTGATCTGCAAGGAATGACCAACAACCTCTACAGCCTCTACAACAGAACAAAAATACTTGTCCAAATGGTTTTTACCTGCCCTTTCCAGCAGGGAATTGTGTGCAGCTGTCACAGCTAATTATGTAGAAGTTCTCTTTGGCCACGAAGCTTGGCAGCCTTCTACTCCTGGTCATCCACAAGGAAATCCAGCCAGCACTTATGGACACCTAGATGTGATGGGAGATGGCAGGAATGGCAGCCTGACTCCTCTTCGTTGTCTCAGGGTATCACTAATTATTTCTACAGCTCTTGATGCTCTTAATAACAGCAAACATAAATAACCTGCACTGTCCTCATGTAGATTAATGTTTAATGAAGTTACAACCGGTGTCTATTTACCATAAACCCATCTCCTTTATGACAGCTTAGTGGGCCAGCAGTGAATAATTCTAATACTGTGTTGTGTTCCTGTGATTTCCATTTCAGTCACTGCAATGTGGAATTGGCTTTCATAATCCCAATTGCCATTGATGTTCAGGTTAAAACTAAAAAAAATGCCTTTTTTTCTCGTTCAACCTATGGCTTTTCTGAAGGAAAACACTGTTAAACATGATAGACATTTATTTAATTGCTTTCTGAGCAAATTGTAAGCCATACAACAGCACAGAGGTCAAGATGAGAAAATCTTTGGGTTTTACAGACATTTCAGAGTGTTATCATTAGATAAGACCTTGAGACATCTGCATGTTAGTTAATGGTTGTTCTGCTTTCCTGGATAATGACCTATTTCTTACAGAAGAGCTAATATCTATAAATTTCTCATTTGCTGCCTGGATATTTTAGTAAAAAATAAGAGATTTGAATTCTCTGTGTTTCACATATCAAGTTATTATTGCAAAGACTTTTTAAAATCTACTTAAAAATGGTAATATATACAGAAAGTATTGCCTCTTTTTCACCTGTCAGAAAAAACCCCCCAGGTTCTGATGGATGAGAGATACTGTTTAATGTATGAAGGCTTTTCAGTTTTGTCCTGTTTTTAACCCTGCTCATTATTAGATGAGTAACCCCAAAACCTGTATCACTAAACATTAAAAAAAAATAAATAAATCCCATCTTGTTTGAGCCACTGCTACACCAGGAGATAAGTGTCCATGTATTACATATCTCATCCCAGCTGTCAGAGGAGGGCTCTCATGTTTAAGTGATTTAAGATTATGGATCAGAGGCCACTGGCTTCCCCTTAGGTAATAATAATAAATATGCTAATGCTTTTAGTGTCATTGTTAATTCCTTGTTTGTGAGCACTCAGAGACAGGCTGAAGCAATGCAGTCCGAAGACGGGATTTGAAGATGAGCTATTCCCAAGGAGATCAGGGAAGCCAAAATTCTGAGCTTAAAGCACTGTCACTTCAGCGTGGGAGATCAAGTCCTCTTCCACGTACAAGGAAAACACACTGAGGCTTTAAATCCTAAAGACGTTTAGGACATCTTGCTACACAGGCAGCAAGGACTAGGTCCTCACTTAGCCTCCTCCACTCTAACTTCCACTTTGCCTTCAGTTCTCACGTAAGGACTCATCCTTATCAGTTTTTGTTGGGACTACACACTGAACGTGTCATTCAGGCATAAACATTTGAGGCAACAAATCAACACATATGAAGTGGTAGTAATTTCAATCAAGTTTTTAACTTACATTTTGATTTCAAGCATATTAATTTAAAATATTTAGTGATCAAAGAAACATATGTGTTTACTGTTGCCCTATCAATGCTAAGATTGTTCAATACCATAGAAACCTACTGTAACACTCATATGAAAAAACTCATTCCTCCTTCTTGTTCTTTAAATTTGGGTTTCAAAACAAAGCCATTTCAACATGTTGAGTGACTGAATGAAATGTATTACAAATTTGGGGCAAATGATGTTGCAAAACACACTCCAGTGTGACAACAGAGGTATATTTGGAACAATTTAGGATGTAATAGCGTATATTAGGTTGAAAAACATCCCTGGATGATGAAAACTGTCTGATCCGTCTGATGGAAAATGAAAAGCTGAAATTCCTCAATAATTATCCTGTGTCATGAGTACATATGTTTTGCAGGATAATAAGAAGCTTAATGAAAAGTTCATAAAAATTAAGGAAAATGGGAAATAGTGATGCAAATATATCCTCACAACAGACTGCTCAGAGTGTCATTTACTGGAGCTTTGAAAACAAAACTGGTAGAAACCTCTAAGGTCAGGTCCAGGCTGTCAGACAAAGCAGTGCAGAGAAGCAATCCAAGACCTGGAACAATAATCCCCTCTTCCAAACTGGAGCACTGTCTGGACTCAGCAGCTCAGCTGCAGGTGCAGTGCATCCCATCCCTCTGCGCCAACAATAGTAAATCTGAGCTGACACTGGGTACCTTGGGGGTCCCTGTGCTCCCATCCTCTTGCTGCTCTAGGTTTGGTGCAGTTTAAGTGCAGAGGGTCTTACAGCAAGGCTTGAAGGGTTAATGAAGGACCTGAGGCAAGAGAAACCATCCACCCTAGATGACCAGTCTCTAGGACTGTACCACTGTTTCTATGAGTTTTCAGCAGGAATTTACAACTTTTTCTCATTTGTTTGGGTGAAGTACATCATAACACCTTCCTGAGTGGAGATAAATCTAAGACTGGCTATGACACAGCTTTCAAGCTTTTTCTAAAGACAAGGTTTTTGCAGCAGAAAGCAAACTTCCTGATCCTTGCCCTCATACAGACCCTGGGATGTTCTGTGCAGGCACTACAGGTCACTGGAGCTGTTGCTTTTGCAGACTTGCAGGCTGTAAGGGACACAAAACACCAAAATATCCGACCCGGTGCTCAAGTTCTTACGTTTCTCTTGTCTCTGTTCTTCTGTAACATGGGCTTTTCTGGGAAGCTTCATTAGCTGCAACTACTGATGTCCAGATGCAGAGGTTCCTGAAATCCTTCCGCTGTTTTAAATTGGGTTTGGATCCAGGCCTATGTTTAGGCAAGTCTTCACCAAGGGAAAATTGTTAAAAACCTAAGTCACAGATTTTACAGGTAAATTAATTATCTAGCTAAGCAGCCGCTCCATCTTACAGACCAGAGAACAATGCTTGCCATGAGTCGGAGATTACGGCTCTAACTGCATTTTTATAATCTATAAAACCGGACATGCGGAAACTATGGTAGGAAATTTCAGTAATTAAAGCATAGGTTCTCCTAATTAACTGCACAGCATCATTAAAATCTAATGAAACTGTAGTGGAGTAACACAGAACTCTGGCTTAACTGCAAGGAGATAAATGCAAATGCAAGTTGAATTTTCATATAGTGTGAAGTTTATACAATAGGACTGAATGCATTTACAGTAGCTTAGAATGTAAAAGCTCACTTTTAACACGTGTGAATCAGGCTTAGGAAGTTAGGGTATTAGTGTATAAGAAGTTAACATATAAAAGAATGTGGCATACTGAAGCACAAGAATCAAAGAAATAAAAATTTTTGCTACTTAAAGTAGTTGTATTTGTGGTGGTAAACCGAATTTCACAGCAGATGATAAATAAGAGAACTGCTGTTGCATCAGCACGACGTAAGACTAAATTTTTCAGTGCAGAGACTTCATCCTGGCATACCTGAATAATCTGCATCACCCTCCCATATTGCACCAGAGATTCAACTGAAGAAAGAACTTTAAAGCTCTGCAAACACACTTCAAGATATTAATCTGTCATGGCTCTTCCTTACCCTCGTTCAGACCCTTGGCTTTTAAGTTCTTAGAAGGAACATCATGGATACTGGAGCTTGAATGCCTAATTTAAGCTGATGTGTATCAGGTCCACAGGAGCACTGCTGATCCTCACTGAACAAAAATCTGTACCTAAAACTGTTTTATTTTGCCTTATGTTCAAGGCATTGCAGGTGGAACCCTTCCCTCATCTGACTTCAGCTCTCTGAAATATCCAAGGCTGGACAGATTCACTGCATATCCAATGCAGAAAGAGAGGTCTTGAGGACAAGCCATGAGGTCAGTCCTGGCAAATGATGAACCACTCTCCGAAGATGATCTTCTTTAATCAGCTTTTGAAGAAACCTAAATGACCAGTCTTTTCTGAGGGCTAAAGTCCTGTAGGACTTCCACCCTGGCATGGATGACAACGGTATCACATTCTCTGCACCTCCCTGTCAAAGGCCTGAACTGCCAGTCCAGAGATTTGAGCTCAGGGAGATCAATCTCTACTGCCATTAAATCCTATACTAATTATGCCGATGGATACGCTGACGTTCTGGGCATCAGCAAAAGGCCCAAGCCAATCAAACTCATTTAATTGCAATGCACAGATGCCAATACTTCTCAGGATAATACCAGTGTAGTTTAGACACCAAATTATGTTCTCAGGCTAATTTGAAGACCAATCTCCCATTGATTTCAGTAGTTAAGTACATTAAAATTATTTAGTATTTAGACAAACTAAGACTGGAAAGCAGAAAATATTTACCACAATGACAAATCAAGGCATACTTTCAAAGCAGCAAAACAGTCCACTTTTAAAACAACCAGTTTTTGTTCCAAACACAAACATAATAAAGGCGTAGCGTGCAGTAAAGAATTTGTTAGTAAATTATATGTTGCTATACAGTCCACTTTCTAAGAAAGCACACAATGGACATGAACTCTTGCTATCTAAACTGTTACCTTGGGTACTCATACCTTTTCTGTGTCAATTCCTTTAGACATGGACCAGGTTGAGACAATATAATCCATGACTCTTTCACTAAGGCCTTTTGGGACTTGATATAATTTTAGGAAATCCCTCACATTGTTCAGCATCTCATGGTACCGGTTGGTGTTGGCATACATTTGCTGGAAAATGGTGGTGACGTTTCCAAAAATAGTTGCATAAAGAAGAGCTGAAAAAAAAAAATTGAAAATAAATATGTATGCTCTAGTCAATGCTAATCATAATTCAAGGATAATGTCAGAGAATTTTACGTTTGGTTAAAAATTACTGCAAATAGGTAGATGTAAACTAAGAATCTCTATTTACGTACACCTTCTCACACACATACATGTACAGAGTTGTCTCCTGAATTTACCCATGCAGCTCATACAGCTCACACAGCCACCCCATGTGCATTCATTTACAAAATCAGTCATAGAGATCATGTCCATACATGGAGTTATTTAAAAACAGCTGGGGCATTTTAACTCTTTTACCCCATGCTAATCGAAACTAATTTTCAAATGTAGCTTCAGCCTGCCAGTAAACCTTGAAGGCACTGCCCAAAGGATCATCTTGATCTCCCCTAAGATTGGCCCAGCTTCCACGTGCTATGAGCAGAAAAAAGCCTCAGTCCCAAAGATGAAACAAAATGGAGAAGAAAGGAATCTGGGAAACCTGGCAAGAGGATAGGGATACAAATGGGGCCCTGTGTCAATGGCCAGGATGTTCACAGGGAGGATTGAGAGTGGCAGTCACAGCCTAATGTCACAGCGAGCTCCATCACACGTGGCTGTGTGATGTCAGCTCCAGATGCCATCCACGAATGACTGAAGAGACAAAAACTGGACCAGCAGACAACAGAAAGTGCCTTTGCTGAAGGCACACGGCTGGGGCAGGAGGAGGACATGGCAGACTGGGAAGTACTGCCTCAAAGCCACTCCTGGAGCTCTCTTCTGGTTTGATTCTTCCCTTTCCAAACACGCCCAAAAAACCACAGGCCATACTTGAGAAAGTCAGTGTTTTAAGGAAACCTTTCCAACTTTCATCAACCTCACCATACTATTACAAAAGTGATTCACTGAACACTAACTGATGCAGAGCAGTTAATTTTTAAAGGCTTAATTTGACAAAGCATTTAAGACAAAACTTAAATTTAAGTTTTGTCTTAAATGCACACCTTTGCTAGTGCTATCTTGAACAGTGCTGGATTGAAACACATTTTTAAAGTCAAGGAAGTTTTAGGTGCCCTATTGTTTCACAATGCAGTTACACTTGCAAACAAGCCCAAAATTATATTCTTACATTAGATATTACAGATTCTGTAGGAAAGAGATCCTGGTATCTCATAACACCAATGTGCTGCACTACTTCTGTTTTTGACATTATCGAATACACAGAAATGTGCCTGTCATTTTTAATAATCTTTGCTCAGAGGTACTTTATAGCAGAATTCAGCTATGTATTTCCATATTGCTTTTAAAAAGAAAAAAAAAAAAACAATTGCAGCCTACAAATGGTAAGAAATAAGCCACTGTGAAAGGAAAAAATGCCTTCCATCCCTCAGTGCATAATGTCTTCCCTCTACAGAACCCATTTCTATCTCATTCCAGAAATCTCACTTTGTTTCACACTAATTTACTATTGTTCATCACCTCTACATGACAGGTGGCATTTTTATAGAAACATGGTGCTCTCCTAAAACCTATCTAATAGAAGAATTGTACTTCCATTTCACACAGTGCTTTCTATATGTCCAGATAGAAATAAGATGTCAAAGTTCATCACAAATACAGGATCATACCAAACAAGGTCACACAATGTGCAGCACAAATGAACACAAGACTTCTGTTCGAGAAAACACAGCAGAGTAATGCCCTGTGTGATGTTGCAAGGGCAGGTTTTTTCCTTGCTTTTCTGATTGCTGCATCATATCTGCGAGCTACAGCAAGATTTTCTATACCTCTGTATCCATTCAGACATATATCAACATTTAAGAGTACAAGGATATGGATTATAAAAAGTTTAGATGGATGAATGCCACATGACTTTTTTATTTCTTTAGTTTTCTCTGCTCTTCTGGACTTTTGCAGCAGGACAAACTTGATGAAATATCACTTCTCTTAAGTGCAATATCCCTCATCCTTCTGAACAGCTGCTGATTTATCATGCACTCATCTCATCAGGCATGTGAGGGCACAATATCTCTGATGTTAGATGCTACTGCAAATCATTTTAAATGCATAGAGAAGCTCTAATTGACCCCCAAATGCTGTCTTTCTGCAGCAGTAGAATTTCTACAACCTCCAACTACCGCTAGACTGCATCTGCAAATCCAATGCCTACAAACCAACCTGCCCTGCAGACCTACCCAGAGGACACAGGCTGATTGAAAATGTGCCCTGTAAGACTGGCACAAAGAGATTCAACTCTGTCCCCTGCCAGGTTGGAAACAGCTAAGAATGCCATGGTGAAAACAGCTTGTCTGAAGCAACTGGCACCCATTAGCTCCTCTTGGCAGAGAGGATTTGTAGAAAAATATATGGCCAGAGAAGAATTTCTAGTTCAATGTCTCATAATAAAAGGTCCTAGAAAAGTTGTCCTTAAAATGTTTCCTCAAGAAATTAAGGGTAGAATAAATCATTGGATCAAGCACACAAAATCCCTGTAAACACCATCCAGCAATACCTCACTAAGCCAGAATCCACCAGGCCGTGGAGTCTGCACAGACAAACTCAGCATTATCTCCCTGTTGGAAACCAAAGCCTTCCTTTTGAATTGGAAGTGGTAAAAAATGGTTGAGTTCATCCAAATACTCCACTTTTCCCACAGGTTACTGCATGGGGGATCTTTGGCAAAGAGTTAAAGGGAACCTGCTTAGATCTTCACCCCTTTGAAGCCGTGAAGCCGTGCCTTAAAGACTCTCCTCACTCGTGGTGTTCCCCCATGCCCACACCAGTAGCTGCTGAGGCTGGTTTGCAGGTTTTTGGGGGAGAGAAGATTTTTCATAATTTACCTCTCTCTGTAAATCCTCTCCCCATCCCTGTTCTCTACATGATAACTAGAAAAGGAAGTCATTTACAGAAAGCTGATTTTTACTGTTTTGCACGTCTTGGTATGCAACAGAAGCTCAGACACGCTGACAAGCATCTAATGCTGCTGTCACCTTCAAAGGGTTAAGGCTCTCCATCAATAACCCTTAGTGTTCCTAATTAGCAAGTGAAGATTTCTCAGAGAATCCCATTTTAATGAGCAAATGTTGAAGTGACAAGTGTGAGTCTTACCCCTCACCTTTAAAAAGACGAAGGCAGATGAGCGCTACCAAGGGCATTTCACTTTGCTGTATTTTAATTATTTTTGGCAGGTGGAATTGGCAGTAAAAAACAATTGCAAAAGGTTCTGAAAGAAAGTAAAATGTGCCTCTCTTTACAGTAAAAGTATTTAAACAACTTCCAAAGAAATCTCTAAAGGTATTCATACACTTTAATAGTTTTAATTTAGTCTCTCAGTTTACAGTAAACAGGAGAGATGAGGTTGAAGGTGAAACTACCCAATTTCATGAAAGGATTACTTAGGTCAAACTGCATTTATTCACCTTCTCTTTAATGACCTGAATTTCTCCAAACATTTCCTGTTATGTTCCTACAGTCATGCAACACTCATTAACTCAATTGTTCGATGTGTGTAAATCTGGAACAGTCTTCACTAAACTTTATAGAGATAAATTTGATGTAATGATGCAGAAATACTTTTTCTCAGTCCTAAAGGTGAGGTAAGTGGTCCAACTGTTATTTTAGCTTCTACTTTTACTCTTCAGTATGGCAAATCTCCCCAAAATTACATACAGGAACCCAAGCACTATGTATTTTTACATATAAAATCTGTTACTATATTTGTACTTTTAGAAAACATTTCTGAATGATTTAGCAATCGTGTTACATAAATGTTTTAGGCTATTTAAAAATAAGGAACTTTCTGAAAAAAAAAATGACTCAGAGTTACCTAAATAATCCCAAAGCATTTCAGATCTCTCATTATTCTGACCGTATGCTAAATACATCCAGATAGGAACATCTGCCTTAAGGAACTGAAGGCCTAATTGAGAGATCTGATTTTCCTTATGTCCTGCTCTACGCTAGACTGTTATTAATCCAAGCATATACAATGTTCCTCTAAACTGCAATTGTAAGGAAGATTAGTGAGAGGGGTACCAGTCGCTTCTCCCAAGTATCAAGCAACAGGACAAGTGGAAATGGCCTCAAGTTGTGCCAAGGGACGGTTAGGTTGGAAATTAGGAACAATTTCTTCACTGAAGGAGCGTCCAGCACTGGAACGGGCTGTCCAGGGAAGTGGTGGAGTTATCACCCCTGGAGGGATTTAAAAGATACGCAGACATGGCACGTGGGGATGTGGTTTAGTGGTGGGCTGGGCAGCGCTGGGTTAATGGTTGGACTCAAGGACCTTGGTGGTCTTTTCCAACTTAAGCGATGCTATGAGGCCATGATCCTGGAAAAACACAGATTTTCATTTTTGCATGTTGAGGCTAGCTACGACTTCGTCTTCAACTAATTTTTGAAATTAGTTATTCCCATAAGATTTTTAGATTAGTATTATTAAGGTACTATCATTCAGGAGAGAGTCGATAAAAACTCCAATTTACATTTTTGTATCGGGTTTGCAGGGCCTGGCTGTAGTACTGAGAGGGTGGCTTCTGTGTACACGGGAGTGGCTTCCGAGAGAATCTGCTGGAAACTTTCTCCATGTCCAGCAATCCTTGGCAGCCCCAAGCTGGACATGCCACTGGCCAAGGCTGGGCCAGTTAGAAATGATGGTAACACCTCCATGATAACATATTTAAGAAGAAGAAATAAGTTACTATGCAGATGTAACTGCAGCCAGAGAAGAGCAGGGTGAGAATACGTGATGGGAACAGCTCTGCAGACACCAAGGCCAGTGGAGAAGGAGGGGCAGGAGCTGCCCCAGGCACCAGAGCTGGGATTCCCCTGCAGTCCGTGGCGCAGCCCATGGTGAGGCAGCCGTGCCCCTGCAGCCCATGGAGGTCCATGGGGATGCAGAGATCCACCCACAGCCCCTGGAGGAGACCCACACCAGAGCAGGGGGATGTCTGAGAGGAGGTTGTGACCCTGTGGGAGGCCTGTGCTGGAGCAGGGTCCTGGCAGGGACCTGGAGACCCATGGAGAGAGCAGACCCAACTAGAGCAGGTCCTGGTAGGACCTGTGGGGGACCCATGTTGGAGAAGCCCATCCTTGAAGGACTGACCCCATGGAAGAGTGATCCACTCTGGAGCAGTCTGGAGAGAAGTGCTGCCCATGGGATGATCTCCCATCAGAGAAGTTCATGGAGATCTGTCTCCCATGAGAGGGACACTATGCTGGAGCAGGGAAAGGACTCCTCTCCTGAAGCAGTGGCAGAAACAACGTGTGATGAACTGACCATAACTCCCATTCCCATCTCTCTGTGCTGCTGGGGGAGGAGGTAGAGCTGGCAAGAAGGAAGATGTGTGGGGAAGGTGTTTTTAATGTCTTATGGTACTTCTCATTATCCTGCTCTGATTTTGTCAGTAATAAATTCAATTGATATCTAATTTGAGTCTTTTTTGCCTGTGATGGTATTTGGTGAGTGATCTCTCCTGGTCCTTATCTCAACTCATGAACTTTTGTTATATTTTCTCTCCCCATCCAGTTGTGAAGGGGAGTGAGAGGTTTTGGTGGGTGTCTGGCATCCAGACAGGGTCAACCCACTACAATTTACTAAATATAAATAGAGAGAAACCCAGTACCCAAATATCTGATTTATTATTTTAAAAGCTGAGCAGTTTTCTGTTATTTCTTTCCACCTCACCTTAACACATCTGCTCAGACTGCAAAACGTTTGCGGGCACTGTTTGGTGCAACACCAGGCAGTGCCCATCTCCTACGTCAAACAGCCTCGCTGAGATGCCACAGCAGCAAAAAGCTGCCGCTTTCTCAACAGAAATAGCTTTCCTCAAATCCACCAACACGTTTCAACCAAGTGTACTACTTGGGAGAAAATAATCCTCCTAAGCCCCCTCCCTCATCACTATTTTATAGCACTTTTTTGATGCCAGGCCCAGCCTCCCACCGCCCCCCACAGGGACACTCCTGTCTGCCAGCTGTGCCAGTGAGAGCACCAACACAGCCCAGTGGTTTTACATCTCTTCAGAAGGAGAACCTTGATTCGGAATCCTTGTCCCCAGTAAGTATTTTGCTGTTAAAATATCCTCCCCCATCCCGGCAATGTTTTACATCACTGTTCAATCAGTGGTTTAAAATACAATTGCTCCCCATTTACAGGGCGATGCCAACACCAGAGCACACTAACTTTTAAATCTTTCTTCCAAAATCATCCAAAGTATTAAAAAAAACCTTTCCCCCAATTACCCCTGCAGCCGGATCACTGTATTATCCCATGACACATCATCAAATCTATTTATCCTCCTATAAGCCCCAACAATGCACTGTCACATCCACTTTGCAGAGGAGAAGCTAATGGGCAAACGTCTGGATTCAGCAGTGAAACTCAGCTCTGAACTCCTCACCAAAACCATCTGACTGCTGGAATCAGGGGGGAGTTGCACACAATTGTGTCTGGTCGAAAGCCCACCATGATTCCCCATTCCAGTCTGGTTCCACCACCAGCCTGGCCTGTGCACTTCCACATGTGTGTCCTGCACGGCCTCTGCATGGGGGTGGCACTCCTACAACCCACTCTGCAGTCACAGAAGGTGCAGAGCTCCTCCGTGGGTCCACCTGACATCCACCCCTGTTTTCCTGGCCCAACAGCTTCCTGATAATACAGTAATGCAAACCTTAAATTAAGGGGATGGTGATAATAAAGATAGGCCTGTAAAATCCCTTTTAACATAGATGTTTTCTTGACAAGAACTAAATGATTATATAAATTAGATGATTATCAGTAGTAAACTGTGGGAACTCACACTCACTGTTCTTCCTCTTGCAGGGGACACAGCACAGAAGAGAGGGACAGCTGATTTGGAGGCAGTTGGGCATTTGGCATTCATTATGCATAAATTCTTATTAAAATGAGGACTTTCAGCTGCAATTGTACAGTCACTAATTTTTAATGGTGAACCTGGGAGCTTTTCTTTTTTTCCATGAGCACACTCAGCTAATGAAAAATACTTACATTAAAGCTCCAATGCCTCACCACCATGCAGATGTGACGAGCTGACTAGGTGCACTTTTGCACAGAGCTGCAAGCCAAGACTGGCTGAAACAGTATTGCAAAACACGGTCTTAAATTAAGGCTACCATTGTCCACAGCTACCAGTGTGTTTGGCTTCTTGTCCTGTGGCAGTGATGGACAAGAGCTGGAGGTGGTTATGGTTACTCAGCAGCACAGACAACAAAATTCCTCGTTTCAACCCCCTAAGGATGAGGGGCCAAGAGCTCCCAGGTCTGATGCTAAACAGCTTCAAATTAAAAGTTTGCACACACATTCCCTGCTCAACATCCCCTTCCACAGCCACCTCAGGTTATTAGATTACTTTGTTTCTTCACCTGAGAAACAGTGCTGGCCATCAGAAAGAGAGCCCAGCACAGGCTCAGGGGGTTCCTGTTGGTATTTGGATTGAATTTCCTGCATTTTCTTTCCACTAGAAAGCTTTACAGGTCTTGGGACTGCCAGGGTCTGCTTCTTCCTCATCACATTAGTCAAGGGTGTTAAGCAACATATGGAAAGGCACAGCCTGAAAAATGGTGGCAATTACACCACAACAGGCAGCAGGGCAAACAGCAGTGCCCTGTGTTAACTGAATGGTAAAAGCATCACTTTGCCTGAAAAAGCCTCATTTTGCAGTGAAAAGGCCTTAATTCTGGACACTTTTTCTCTGAGAGCTCTGAAGTAAGAGGCTGATTAGGGCTTCTTTTATACATTTCATATACAGTGGAAGTTGGGTCTAATGGGTCACAGCTTTTGATGGCGACAGTTGGGGCAGGAATATTTAATTTTCCATTTATCAGAACAGTATGACACAAACACAGGTAAGAATTAACTAGTGAAATGAGTGAAACCATTTCTTATAACCATGCTTCATCTTTCCTGTTTCTTCAGAAATCCATCACCTCCTTGCCAAGTGGCACATCTAGCATTTCACACACTGCATGAAGTCCTGTGCAAAGGTAAATGTTAATTAAAACACAATCAGTTCCCTAAAGCAATTACAGTGGGTGCAGAAGGAAAGTAGAGAAGCAGAAGTTAACCGAAGTTCACGAGAATTATGTTCACAATGAGTTCCAGCAACTTCCGTGCCTCTAGCACACTTTGCTCCATCCTTATTTATCATTTTCTCCATTTTGAATATTATCTCTAACAATGCCTCATTTCCATGCAAATCTCTCCAGTATTTTGGAAAAAAGCTGAATTGTGACTGTCAGACAGTCATCCACCTATCACACAAATCTTTCTCTTTCCTTTCTCCATCAAAAAAATATTCCCAGAGTGCTGTCCTTACTCTTGTTACTGCCCAGAACTAAAACCCAGGGATCAAAACCATCCTGTGCCTTCCTCACTGTGTCAAAACTGTCGCCAATAACAAGCACAGGACACAAAGCGTCTCCAGCACTACTGAACTGCAGCACAGGAACCAAAGGGATCATCTCTAAAAAAAAGTTCTCTGAGCAAAGTTGGCAGCTGTCAGTATCCCTGTGTGAAACAACTTTACAGCTCCGTGCTGGATTTGAGCCGCAAGGGTTTTTTCCCTTGTTGATTTTTTTTTCCTCTTTCATACTTTTAAAGGAATTTTTTTTTAGTGGGACACCAAGTTCTTGTCACATTAAGATGAACTCAGGATAGCAATGTTGCTGGAGGCAGGATGCCAGAACATCACTCGCACACTGAGGAACACCACCTAAATTGCCTGTCTTGTTAAAATATAATGGAAAATTTGTAAACACACCTTCAAAGTACTGCACTGTATGAAAAGACGCTTCTAGCATGCTCCTAGGTTCTTTTTTCGTGTATGCCAGTGCAGAAGTTTGTGCTGTATAAATATATGCGTTGATGTGGTTTAGATACTTAAAAATATACATATATAAATATATATATATACACACACACACGTACACACAGATACACAGTGTAAAGGTGAACATACAACATCAATGGGCTCAGAATTTGTGCAGCTGCAAATTTTCCTTTGAGTCTTCTCATTTGCTCGTTCTTTCTAGTTCTTTCAAATCTAATTTTGCTTATTCATTTAATTAAATGTTCGGTTTTATCTCAGCACAAATAACAAGAATGGATGTGGGACAATTAAAGGAATTACTCCAGATATAAAACACAGGCCATATATAGCCCTGAGAGATGTGGTAAACACACCTGTTACCATAACAGTGAGTATTTATACAATATCTGTCTGAAAATATTAATGAGATAGAGAACAGGTAAAGCAATATTGCTTCTATTTAGTAGAACTCAGCCTGAACTCTGTGTAAGGATGGATTTTTGTGAGTAATTATAAGGTATTTTTAGGAACAAAGTAAAGTGCTTAACCCTTAATATTAAAAGCCTCGAATTTGGAGATGATGTTTCCATCCTATTATTTTCAGAGTAATTCTGCTTCATAAAATGACCACAAAACTGCTTCACTGAACTCAACAATAGTATCTCTTCTTCATCTAAGTCATCTACAGAAGCACTTTCCCTCTAATTCTCCATCCTGCAAATTCAACACTTCTAGACAGAGCTTAGCAAACTTCTGTATCCAAAATTTTCCACCTGATGCTGACAGATTAGCTCTGAATAAATTTCTCGTCCCTGACATGTTTGTTCTAAAACCAATGGAAAAAAAAAAATAGTTTCACAAAAAATTGAAACAATTCACCTCCAGGTTTCATAAAACTAAAGTAATTCACAGCAAAACATTTTTCCTCCAGTCCTTTGATTTTAAATATTAGAAACATGAGCAATGGAAGAAAATCACATTTTGATGCAAAAAAAAGTGCCTTAACAGCCTAAGAAAACGCAGAACATTCGTTGTCTTCACAAATACCCTCAATTTATATTGCAACGGAATATTTTCCACAAAACCAATCCATGAGCTCCTAGCACACTGCTAGCAATAAGGGCCCATCCAAACCCCTTTTTGCCCAAATTATTAGCACCAGATTTTCATTTTATCAGTACATTTGTGCACAAGACTGGTGTGAAGCCTGCTCCCCGCTCCCACGTTTGGGCAGAGCTCAGGGCTGGACCTCAGCACCTCTCAACTTCTGCTGAAATAATGCTGGTTTTGTCTGAAAGATTTCACATCGACGTTTTCAGACTTTCAAGGTGAATTAGCTTTACTCTACTTTGATTATTCACTTTGGGAACCTGTCCTCCATGGCAGTATTGATTTAGCTGTGGCAGATGCTGAGCTGTCACCGAGCCTGACAGCTTCTTCAGAGCTTCCTCTGTGGTTGTCTTGTAAAACAGTCAATAGCCAAGTGAAACCTAACTGTGAAAACAAGCACGTTTCCCACTTTTATACTCCATGAAATCACGTGGCCTGCTCCGTGCTGCATCCTTCTGGCAGGAGGAAACAAGGTGGCCTCTCAATTTGGCACTCAGCATTATCAATTAACCCTTTGTGTATTCAAAGCACATTCACCCCCCTGCCTGACACGTTGGTGGGACCACCCTTGTCACAGGTCTGTGGCTTGGCAGTCACTCAGAGCTGCCACAAAGCCACTTCTTACCAGTGGAAAAGTGTCTTTGGGGAAGGTGAATGTGGTTAGGAAAAGGTTTCATTCCCTACACAATGTTGATTTGAATTCCAGTATATTTGGGGAGTGTTTATGGCACTTCAGGGAACAACCACGGTCCTACGAAGACTCTCTGTTCACCTTTGCAAGGGCCACAAACCACCCTGATAAAGGGCAATGACATAGCAAAATGGCAGGCAACACCTCAAAAATATTGTTGCACTGTCCATCAGAGGATCACAAAGCCAGATAGTAGTAGATATTTCTATTTATATTTTTATATAGATTTATATGTAGAACTGGACATCAGCACTCTAAAGGCTATGAAAAAAATCTGCTGTCAGATGAAACAAGCTGCCTAAATACTGTATCACTGTCATTACCTCCACTTCTCTCCACCAGTCCCACAGGTCTCCACCATCTCCTTCTCCATAATTCCAAAAATAAAAAACATTCCTGGAAGCACTGCTAGCCATTGATGTTGTCCTGGCAGAAGGGGTTTGAGAATATTCAAAAGAACAACAAAAGATTGCATACACTTTCAAACTAAGACCAAAAAAAAGCCTGGCTTTTCATTTTGGCCTCGGTGCGCGTATTGCTGAACTCTCTGTGACTATGTGAGACTGGAAAAGTATCTTTATTTCCTGGCAGCAGCTCCTGGAGCTCTTCTCCTCCCTGTCCAACTCCTTCTGATCAGCACTTGTTTCTATCTGATTACCTCTCTGTTTTCTTGCTCACTATTCCAGGAAGGAGATGCTGGAATTAGATTTGCTGCATTTCCATTCCTACATTAACACTAATTTCACTGAAGTCAATGAAATTACACTGATGTCTGGAGAGTATCTGAGGAGAATAATTGAGTGTATTTTATCACTTTCCTTTGACTTTTTTTGGTGACTGTTTCGTGGCATTTTTAAATGTCCTGTTTCACTAAAATCCACTTATTCTACTCTTGGATGCTGCAATGAAGTTTCCTTGTGGGACCATGGAGTTCTTGCTGTAAAGCTCCAGACGCTGCCTGGAAGATGCCTGGGATGGGAACACAGAGCTGTGCACAGTGATAAATGTGACACGCAGCACCACTCTAACTGCTCACCCAGCCCAATCCATCCCCGACTGCAGCCCCCTCTAGACACTTATGATAAGAGCTCCAGAAAGAGGGTGCACAGTGCATCCCTGCCCTTGGCCACTCCTTTCAGATTTCCACAAACCCAGAGAGCCCAGAGACTGCACTCACACCCTGTATTAGCCACTGACCATCTCCACCCAGAATTTCTAATACCGCTCCACAAATCCAATTCTGGGTTTTTTTCCTCACCAAAGCATTATTTTTTCGTGCTATTCTGCAAGCCTGGCTGCCCCAGCCTTTACACTGACCACCCATAGCCTTTCTAGAAAGTGAGTAATTGCTCCTCTCCACCTCCTTTCACCACTCTTGTTTTTTTAAGCCATCGCCCACTGTGTTTTTCCAGTCGTCATCCCATGCCTCATTCTTGTCACCTTCTAGACACCCTTTTTAATCTTACAGCATCTTGTTGCAGAGCAGTGCAGCGTGGTGCAACAACATTAATTTCAATTGCCTGCCCAGGAATCCTATTTGCCTTTTGTTGACTGGCACTGAATATTGCACCAATATTTTCAAGGAACCCTCAGCAGTAATAGTCAGGTGTCATTCCTCAGTGGTAACTGCTAATTTAGAAAACATTACTGTGTAGGTATAGCTACCTATTCATTTGCATGCACTGACCCTGAATTTCATCAGTCCTTTTCACAACCACCTCTGTGGTGGGACTGCTGGATCAAACCAGAAACCCTAATTTTAGGATTCAGCAGACCTGCAGCACAATGGAGTTCTCTCCTACACTTCTTCCAAGTCGTCTCCTAAGCTGCATTTAGATACAACTATGAGGTTAAAAATAAAAGCCTGTGCAAAATTAAATTGTTTTAAATTTTTTTTAGGTTTATGCCAGTATCACAGCTTAGGTCCCAGTAATTGGAAAGATTTTATCATCTTTCTACTACAAGCAGGACTATTTCCCAGAGCAGGACAAAGCTGTTCTTGGATGTTATCCAAGAGTGACTAAGCCAACTGTGAAAGTCCAGTGAAAATAAACAAGAGATTTGACAGAATAAAAATATCAAGATTTGACCCAGCAGTTATAACAGTTATGGGGTGGGATATCTCTCGAACATTAACTCTTTAGAAGCAGGAGAAAGCATGAATTTCTAAAAGACATGTTTAACTCCCTAGCCTGGCAGCCCCAGTGTGCCATTAACACTGAACATCTTATTGTCTTCATTCACACACCAGTGAGATCAGCCACGAATGCAAGAGGTTAATTTAAGTGGCCTTGATGCCGTTGACATATTTGTTCACATGTTAAGACCTGAGGGAATGACTGCAGGGTCTCTCCCCCCACTTCTTTTGCCATCCTCAGTTGCTTCTCAGCTGTTGCAAGGCACTCGTAGCTGGTCGTGTGTGCCAATAATGTCCTTTGTTAGGGACAATGACATCTGAAATTACACACAGAATAGGCATTGCACATGGAATGGGGAGTTTGACAGTAAATTTGCGTTTTTTGAGTGCAACTAAACACCTGCAGGTATCACTCACTTTGAGTTGTCCCACCACCTACTACTTCTGTGAGTAAGAAACTGCTGCAAGCCTTGCAGAATGGAATCTTCAAACCCCATGAAAATGATATTCAACAACACATTTATTAGCACATCTCTTCAATCCTCCCAGCCTGCTTCTCCCCAAGCCTCTGCAGTATGGTACATTAATTTTATACTGATCTATTAATTGCAGTTGACTTTGCAAAGCTCTTTTCTTTACATTTTTTATTCAGTTTTGCAAACCCGATCCCAAAGGAGTTCATCTTATTCCCCACAGCTGTTTGATCAAATTGCAAATATTTCCTTTAATCTTTTCAGGCATTCAGATTTATTAACTATGGAGCAGAGCCTCTTCATCTCCTCTACTGATGGTTTGGGAGAAACAATCTTTCACGTATTTCTCATTTTATGCAATTGCCTATTCCTGCAAGTACATATTAGTAAGCATAACATTAGAACACATTTACCTAACCTAAATAAAAACACTTTGAACCCAATTTGCAAGCTAACCTGCTTTAGTTCTTAATGACATTAATCTGAAGTCATTTTTCCCAGAGGTTGTGGTCTATAATTCACCAGGGTCAATAAAAAGTAGCTGCTGATGTTAGTGAGTTTTAGGGTTGGCAGTAAACATGTATGAGTATATTTTCCTTTCAGAAGCTGTATGAGAAATTTCCCAAAGGTAGGAGGAAAGGCCTTTGGAATACAATTTTAATTTTATTCATGCCTATTCATAGTTAGAATTAGGAATAATAATAATAATCATCTTCATTTCATAGTCACTTCACATTTCTCATTAATATATACATTTTGCAAAGAAAGGTAAATTATTCAATTTTGTTCCATACTTAAACATTTATGGTTAAGTTCCATACTTAATCATTTATGTCAATTTTCCCTGTTCTATTTTTTATTGGGAAATTCAGAATGAAATATTTTATAAAATTGAGACATGCACTCATGGTTTTAAAAATTACTATTCCCCGTTTAGTTATTTAGTTGCTTTTATTCTATGAAATAGGATAAACTTTATAAAAAAAAAAAACACCTTAATCTTAGTCTGAATTTGTAGCTGTAGAAGATCTTCTAAAGTGGAAGTATAAGTCAAATGTCTTTTTTTTTTACTATATTCTACTTTTCCACCATCCTAGTGAAGTTTTTAAAAAACAAAAAATCTTCTCCTTCCATTTTTAAAACCTTTTCAGCAGAAAACCAAGGGAAGGATTTTTCTTGTTTTTTTGCAGTACTGAAAAAGAAATCTGAAAAGCAAAGTAAGGGAATGATCAAGAGAGGACTTTTCAGTTCTCTTGAAAATAACGTATTAGTTGGGATGTAAAAAAAGCTCCCTCGTGTATATCAATTCTTTTCCTCAAAATATGTAATTTTGAATAAAAATAAATTTTCAACAAAACTTAGGATTTTCCCAAATACTTTCCATTTTATCTGAATAAGTTTCCATCACAAGTTTTTTTCACTATCTCATTAACTCCCTCCATTTCTTCCTCCTCTCCACATCTCCTTTCAGCCTCTGCTGAAGTCTTCCAGAAGTGATACAGCTTATTTTTTATTTTGTTTAGTAGCTTAGCTGCCTCCCACCTGACATGACTCTAAGCTGTTTTTCTTCATTTTACTCAATGTTGCTGGTAATTACTTAACCTAATTGATACGATGCCTCCTCTGGGTAGAGCTGGTTGCCATGACACTGTAAGAAATTACTCCGTATTTCTCCATTCCTGGATCTTCCTGAAGAATTTACGCAGAACATCTTGCCTTCACCAGCTCTCCACCTTCACACACATCCATAAAAAATAATTAATGTTCTAATCCTTGCAGGCAGATTTCACTGGAATAATAGGGCTAAAATTGGGGGTGTTTTTTTGTAAACTCTTTTTCTGCTAATACTGACCAAGATTGCACAGTGTGCAAGCACAGAATTGTTTAGTTTGTGGAAGACGTTTAAGATCAGCAAGTCCAACTCTTCGCCTACCAGGGTGAACCACTAAACCATGTCTCCAAGTGCCACGTCCACATGTATTTTAAATCCTACCAGGGATGGTGACTCCACCACTGCCCTGGGCAGCCTGTGCCAGTGCCTGACACTCCCTGCCATGAAGGAATTGCTCCTAATACCCAATCAAAACCTCTCCTGGCACAACTTGACGCTGTTTCCTCTCGTCCTGTCCCTTGTTCCCTGGGAGCAGAGCCTGACCCCCACCTGGCTGCCCCTCCTGTCAGGGAGTTGTAGAGAGTGAGAAGGTCTCCCCTGAGTCTCCTTTCCTCCAGGCTAAACACCCCCAGCTCCCTCAGCTGCTCCTCATCAAATCTGTGCTCCAGACCCTTCCCCAGCTCCACTGCCCATCTCTGGACACGTTCCAGCCCCTCCATGTCCATCTTGTCGTGAGGGGCCGAGAACTGGACACAGGATTTGAGGTGTGGCCTCACCCGTGCCCAGTACAGGGGGACGATCACTGCCCTGGTCCTGCTGGCCACACTTTCGCTGGGGCAAGCCAGGATGTGAAGGCATATAGGCTGTGCTTGATGTGACAAGCCAAGGGCATCCAGAGGAAGGCAACAAGCAGCGAGGTGGCACAGGCACAGCACCATCAGCACAAGGCAGCTCATATGGATATGGTTTAGGAGACAAGCTGGGTCACAGCTGAGTGCTTTTGCAAATCCCCCCACCATTCACATCAATAAAAAACAGGGAGGGGAAAAAATGCAGCTTACAGTACACAGATGCCTGAGAAGATGGAGCCTAAACCTAAAGCTCTGGGCAACCTTCCTGTAATTCCAGCAATGCAGTTTGAGACAGTGCCTTTCAGAACAGACATGAATGGCTGCGATGTTTTTAAAGGCTCTGCAGCTCTTGAGGAGTTTTACAGCTCCAGAAAAAGGGCCACATTGAGAAGAGCTCCTGCAAAGAGCAGGGGCACAGTAAGGAGCTCCAGATGAAGCTGACATCCTGCTTAGAAGAGTGGTTCTTGGTAGAAGTTCCCCTGAATTTCGGCAACCCCAACCCCTCCTGCCTGGCCCCTAAATCACTTCAAATCCCAATCACAATCTTCTCACAACCTCCTCTACCTTCTGACCCAGACCTTTCCAATCAGGACATTCATTTGAAAACATGAAATGAAGCCAAAGCCTGTTAGGTACACACGAAGCAGCATTAACAGCTCAATCTCTACAATCCATTTTGGCCTGGCTTTGGACAGTGATCACACTGCTGGTATTACAATCCTCTGGGCAATTATGAACAGTTTAGAGGACCACATTTTTATACCTAGGGCAGTCCGAAATGCAGAGCATGGACATAGTGTATTTGTCCTTGCAAATGTTTCTAGCAAAACAGAATATTAACTATATTCATTATTTTCACTTACACACACCACTAGAGCTGTGGTTCTGCTCTTCAAAACTATGCACTCTATACTGCAGAAATTATACAGACTGGGAATAGCCAAGCTTTTCATGGCAAGAAAAAAACCATTTATTTTCATTTATACATTATTAAGAATCTTGCTGAGCAAAACCTGCTTTTATTGTTGTTGATGATGATTCATTCACAAGGCTAGGAAAAAAAGTTAATGAAAACTTAAGTAAAAAGTCAAATAACAAAACTGTATCTGAAGTCCTTGATGTTATCTCCCTTTCACACTTCAGAGGCATAAGGCTATTATGAAATTTGATTTTTTTAATTATTATTTGGGGCAGATTCACGCCAGATTCAAGAACTGATTTATTCAGCTAATATATTTATTTTCATCTGTGAAAGACATTTCCAAGCACTGCAACCAAACTAACAGCAAATTAAAATTCTCAAAAGCTCCAATTTACTGATTATAATTACTAAGAGCTTGCCCATCTCCCATCTCATTTGTACAAAATGGATTTACAGTCTATTTCCAGGTTCATCCCCTACAAGCAGTCAGCCAACAGCAAGTGTTTCAAAGAACACAGACTTAGAGGGACGGTGTGGAGGGCGAGAAATGATCCTTTCGACCCTGCACAGGGCCCACAGATAATCTACGCAACCTGTGCCTACCCCACCAATCTCCCACCTCGAGCAGATGTGGAGTCATTAATTGCTCCATAATTTGACACGCAAAAGAAATGAATGTCACCAAGAGTCAGTATAAAGCACACATGGCAAAGCACATCCCCTCATGGTCTCCTAATTAACAGGTACCATATTTATATTTGCCTTTGCCCTCCCCCCAAAAAATATGTAGCGATTTATATGGCTCAGACTTTCTTCTTCTCAGGAAACTTTCATTTTGAGACCAAACTGGAAAGAAAGAATTATTTTTAGATTTAAAAACCGTGGGCAGGTGGGGGTGGGTTATGGTGATAGGAATTAAAATTAAATCGGTTTCGCACTATTTCATGTTCCACTACGTAACACAGAACAATAAAAACCTCAAAGCTAAGGATGCTTAATGACAGAATTGATAGGTCAGTTTGTCCCATATGGAATTATCAGCCCATAATGAAATGAAGGGGACACAGAGTGCTAACAAGTTCTTAAAAGACGTTTTGGCAAGATCAGTTAAATGCCTCCTTCTTTGACAAATTAGCTTCTTCTACTGAAATAATATTCTCCCTCAAAGATTTTAACTCGCTTTAATAATCTGCCAATTTGTTTGCAAGTTAGGGATTTCTGCAATGCTCCAATGGTATTTTTTATTCAGGGCATTGAGACTCATAAGGGCCACACTGAATATCTTTGTATTGAAACTCAGGAGGATGTTCAGGCCAGTTACCACTATGGCACAGTCCAGTACTAAATTACTAGAAGCAATTTGGAAGCAATTTTTCATCCAGTATCTCGATTTTTCTTAATTACTGGAAGAAGAAAAGTCTTCTGGTTTTGATCTCGTGATCCTCACACAGGCTGAGACGACATCTGGGAAAGGCTACTGAAAGCATTTACCACGACTGATCTTTCACACGGCATTTTTCACTTTCCTTCAGAGAAAAATAAAAAATAGAACTTCTCAGTACCAACTACTAAAAATACATAGCAGAGTCTTTCAGAAACAAGTCTATTTCTCACTAAGTTTCACCTACTTTATTTCAAATAGAAACTGAATCATTAAAACTCCTCTTTGTTAAAATCATGGCAGGGGCAGCACACCTGTCCGCAGAGAAGCAGTGGCTTTGTCCTCTGCATGGATCTAAAAGATGACTTAATACTGTACTGTCCCTGATGAACTGGAGGTTCTATAGGCTCCGTAGGCTGTTCAACAGCTCTTTGTATCCAGCAGTTGGTCAGAGAAAAGAACATTACCCAGCACTTTCTTTTCCTAACTAAAAATAATTTTTAACAGGTTCTAAATTTACGGGCTTTATATTTAAATGACAAAAAGATAAGAAGAATCTTTATTAGGTGTAATGTCTTCTATTTAGAGAAGAGTGACAATAGACATTCTGGAGAAAAAGTTACATAAAACCGGAATCAGAAGAATCAAACTCCAGTGACTGCAGCAGTCCTCCCCTATGAGCTGACAGAACTTCTTTTCAACAGACCCTTGCTGAGAAAGGAAAGGAAGGGAAGGGAAGGGAAAAGGGTAAAAGATGAGGAATGAGGACAGAGGTTGGACTGAAAATATGCAATAATTTTTCCCATTGTTGGTGGTAGTGGTTTTAGAATCTTTTTACCTTTGTTACATGAACTTTTCATGATCCACTCAAAATCAATACAGAAAAGCTGCCACCTATTTTAAGAACTCAAAAAGTGTCTGTATCCTAACTGTTTGACATTATCTGCATTGTTGGAGGTGCTGAATTCACACCACTCTGACAGCAAACCTCTAGACTGACTACTTTGCCCCAGGCAACGCCAGAGACATATCTGGGAGATGTGTATTGATTTTAGCACCAGCAGAAGTAAAGAGGAAATGAAAGGGAAAAGGCAAAAGAATTTAGGCAGTGCTCTGCTCTGCTAGCCAAGCACTATTTTTGACTGAGAAAAGAAACAACAAACTAGGTGATCAAAGATTTTAAGAAGTTGGCTGCACTGGGATGGCAAACACAGGCGCAATCTTCTCCTATCTGCCCGTGTCCCCAACAACCACCTGACTGGGGTTATTTTAAGCCACCTGTTTTCAGCTTTTCTTCTCAAGAAACATACTATAAGCTGCGGCTTTTCCCACAAATAGCAGTAAATGTGCAGTGAAAGCATTTGACAAATAAAAGCCTATTACTTATGCAAAAAAGTATACCTTTTTGAAGACAAAACATTCTCTTCATTTTCTCCCTTCTTTATAAGGAGTATGAAATGGCTATAGCATTTTCAGATGTTTTTCAATTGCATGTTAATGTACTCAACTGTTTTTGCAGAAGGTGAAAAAAAGCCTTCAAAAGTAGGAAGCATTTGCACAAAAAAAATACCATCTTGATAATTTGATTTTTTTCAAGAAGCAGGCTTCTTTTCAAGTCTTTTAAAATACCAATTTTGGAAGAAGCATTCCATTTAAAAATTTACTTTCTCTCCTAATGCAATTATGTAATTGTATTAAATGCTCTTAGTCATAGAAATTTTTTTAAAAAAAGAAGCCGGGGCAGGGTACTGCAGGCAAAAGTGGTCTGTACACACAGCTTCGTTGCCGTGCCATAAACATTCGGGACACAGAATTTCACTTGGATGAGTGCCTTACAAAGTGAAAACTGAATCACTGTTAGGGTCTTCGGGCAGCATGGAACAGATCCAGAGAAAAAACAGAAGCAGAAAACAAAGTTTAAGAAAGTTCTGATGCCTGCATCACTCTATTGCAATAAGGACTAACCCTGGAATTACTCAGAATCATCAGCTGCTTCTCTTTTTAATCTAAATATTCCTGAGTCACCTTCAATGATGCTTTTCTGCAGAGACTGAGAGACTCAGCAAAGAAATGGGAGGGACCAGGCAGAGGGACCTGCAATCAGTGGAGGTTGCTGAAAACTCGGAGGATGGGGGAAAGAATTAAGAAGAGTGGCCAGGCTTGGTCACAGATGAGTGAGTTCATCAGGGAGAGAACAGCCAGAAAAGAAACAGGCAGGAACCCAGGGCAGGGTGCAGGAAGAGGGGTAAGATAGAGAGGTGACCTGGAACCTCTAGAAGGTGAAAGATGAGGGACTGAAATCCCTCAGCCCACGGATGGTTCCTCAGGGAGATTTTCCTAGGGAAACACTCTGATGACCACCTCACCCTCAGGACACAGGGGAGGGCAGTGACTCTGCCATGGGGAACCACCACTGGCTCCTTCCAAAGAGCAACCTCTGACTCCAGCTGCCTTTGTGGAGCTGGGTCCCAGGTGGGCAGAGGATCCTGGTAGCCCCCCTGCCATACAAGCTTCTGTTCCTGGGATTCCCAACATGTATATACCCACAGCATTCAACAAGAAATCCAGGGAACCTTGGCAAGCTCATTTGGCCATTTCCATATTGTTCTGTTCCAGGCTCCCATACAGGAAGCAGGGAAAGGGCACCTGCAGAATTTATAAGGTTTATAGTTTCAGCCAGTGCTACGAGGATTTGTTGTGGTGGGGCATTTTTGTGACCTCTGCTGTTCATCCTGCGAAACAAATCCTTGGAGAAGATCCTGTGGATCCAGTTCAGCTGTCCACGTTTACTCACCCTTGAAAGTGGGTGTTTTTTTTGTCTTCAGATAACACTCCAAAGCTAGTTTCCTTTCACTAATACATCTCTATTAAATTTCTCTGCTAATTAAAGAAGCCAAGGCGATAGCTAAGGAATTGGAAAGTGCTCCAATGGAATTACTGCTCTGAGGTGGCTTGAATGTCATAATTTCCTTCTCCAACAGAGCAAAATCTTGACAATCACCCTAAAGACAAAGAGCGAGAATAAATGCTGCTGGCTTTTTCAGGGGAAAAATCATTATGGATATTAACACCTTCGGTGTTAACAGTAATACTGGCATTAAATATAGCAGCCTTAGTGACTGAAATGACTATAAAGCATCTGCCACAAGATAAAGTGTAAAGAAAACTCTGGGCTGAGCACCACCCTGGAAAACTGCGATTAAAAGATCTCCAGCATAACTATGCTATGACTTCCATCAGACTACAAATACAGTCCATTTCAATTTCTCTTCATATTTAAGAAGTTACCTAAGCTACTTTAACATCAGGTTATGCAGCATTTATGGTTTTGCCATCATCTCAAAGCTCTCTCATCTTTTCACTGCAATATTCCTATGCAATAAGGATACAGTCTTTTAATTGTCTACCACATCACCTCAGGGAAGAGGTTAAATGAACCCTCGGCTTTACAGAGTGGACACGGACATGGTTAAAGAGCCAGGCTGTCCAACATCAGGTCTCTCGTCTTTCACACCCCCACTGCTTCTGCATTTAACAAACGAAACACAACTAAGACAGACACTCTAATGCAGGGAGCACTGACATCCCTGGTTTTGGGGACCTTTTACAAGGTTTTTTTTTTTGCATTACAGCTATTCCAGTGTATCATCTTTGAAAGTCAATGTACTGTCAGGTATTTAATATTTAAATTGCTGGGGCTGTTGAGTGGATACAGAGCTGGCATTTAATTTTTTTAAAAGAGGAGGGAAACAAAAAAAGGAGAGGTGGAGGAATAGCAGACAAAATCTTCTTTTTAATTAAACAGTGTTATTTAAATAATATTAGTAATGATAATTTGCACTGATTAATTTTACCCCAAGTCAGGCAAGTTAGCTTCTAGGAAACAGAGTCATCGGGATGAAAAGGAAGGAGAAGATGTTGAGGAACAATTTTGACAATGCATTTCCTCCTCTTTTTTGTTTGATACTCTTGATGAACATCTTGTAAGCAGTTTTAATATGTAGCTCTAAAGCTGGTCAAAAGCTGGGATAAGCAAACGGAGAAGTTGCAAAGCAGCAATCTGTGGGTTTTCCAGCAAAGTGAGAGTAAAAAATAAACCAGCATTTGAAAAATGCCTTCGGGCTATCTGTAGGAATAATTGCTTAGCAGTAGTTGAGCATCAAATGCCAAGTTTACTCAGATGAGCCTGTTCCCCCTAGATACCCTACAGAAGGTGGAACACAAACCAGATCATCACAGGGCCCAGAAAACAAATTACTGCAGTGCTGAGCTCAAGGCCCTCCTGAAAACCAGCTCCAGTCCACAGCTGCACAAGAGCACATCCCTGCAAAGATGCTTGTGTGGATGCTGGGAGCCAGTACCATTCCCAGCCTCCTGCACTCACTCTGCCCTTGGAAAATCAAGTCTTAGTATCAAGAGCACAAGGGTGTCACAGGACCTCCAAGCCTTACTGTGCTTGCCAGCCACAGGACTTGCCACAGACAAACACAGAGCAACTTCCAAATCAACTTTCCAAATACCATGACTATTTCCACAGTGTGACAGACAGAAGGGAACAAAATAAAGAAAGGAAGTGAGCACTCAAAGTGACAAAATGTAAACAGAAGATGGTTTTACATAACTGGCAAAAAGGGAAAAGTAAAGGAAAAAAACAAACCTTCATTAAAAGGGGCTAATATTTTGTAGATTAGAGTCTCATTTTAAAAATTGATGCATCATGGGAAGCGGAATAGCTCAAAAGGAGAAAAATTATAAGATGCAAAGGCTTTCATCTCTCCATCCTCAGTCTCTGCTCTGTGCTGGCCAGTAAACTAATATTCCTGGTTGGGTTCAAATACAGGCAAAATACACTCGAACCCAAACCTTCCTGTTACTCTCTGAGCCTCAACAACCAACTCATTTGCAAATCTTCCTAACTCACATCCTCTCAGAGGACATTGCTGCAATAATATGATAATCACGTTTACAGGACTCATCACAGGAGTAGTTTAATGTTCATCTAAGCCAGTGGTACCCCTGGTAAGGTAGCTTGCCACTGCTTGCCTACATTTCCTGCCCTAAATGTCTCACAGTAACTTCTGGGATCAGAAATAGGTGGTTGTCCCTTGGAACATCTTTGGGTATGTGCATAAAAGCATTTTCTAATTCTCTTCCCACCATGTCAGCCTTTAATCGGAAACAAGGTAAGAAGGCACTGTACCAGATTCAAAGATGTGCCAACACAAAACTCCACTCAACCTGGAGCCCTGGAGTAGAATTAGCAAAGGGATTAAAACCACGAGATCAAGGAATAAAACTTCTGCTGTTGAATTAGGATCACGAGGTAAAGGAATAAACTTCTCGCGGTGGAGGAGAAAGTGCCTTGAAATTCCCCTCCTGCATGCTCCAAGTAGAGGATGCTGTGCCTCTCTTTTCCTTTTTTCCCAACTCCATTGTTTTTTCAGGCCAATAAAAGAACGGTGAGACTAAAAGCTCAGAATATTTCAACCTCTGTTGGTTGTTTTACTTACAGAAATTTTAAAATTGAAGTGCACTTATTTTATCATAAAACAAAGGAGCACTGTCCTTTCCATGAAGGCATTTTCACTGCAAACAAGCCCCTTGCACGGAACAACCATTCCAGTTTCACCCCAGCTTTTAACATGAACCCAGGTCACTACTGACACGCCAAGTCTTGGCCCTCTTCCTCCATGAGGTCTGCATGAGGAAAACCACACTCCTCTGCCATTTTTTCCCTTGGACCACCTATGCCTGTAGTTTTGCTCATCCTTTGCAGAGGTGAAATCTCAGGGATCTGCACACAGAAACGAGCTCTGCCAATGCAGCCACTGGAAGGAAGAGGCAAACTGAATCCTCCTCCCCAGAGAATCTAGCACGGCTATTTGGTGCTCGTATTTCCTTAATCCTTAGAGATCTGTCAAGTGTGGGACTCCTTTGTTTCTGAAATAAGTTTACTGCACTCTCTACTAAGTGCTTGATTAATGGACAGCTCTGTAGGTACTGACTACAAAAAGGTGGGAGTCTGTCCTTTGTGTGGGGAAAGTGTGCATCAGATTTTCCAGTGAAAAATGGGCAAGATTAAAGCCAAAGCAAAGAGAATGACTGCTACGAAACGGGCCCAAAATGCCTTTCTAATATATGTTTAAAATATCTCCAATATTCTGTACTTAAAGACTTTGACAACATAATTCTGAGAAAATGCTTATTTATGCTGCAGAAAGAACACAGAGCGCTCACCTCCCAAAGGAAACAAAATACTTATGGTTGTTGCTGTGATAAATGTTTCAGACAACAGCAGAATATCTCTCCTCTACTAGCACGAAGAAACACAGGGAGCAAACCTCACTGCCAGCCCTCACATCCCAGTTCATTTACATAGTTAAATTTGGAAAAGAGGAAGAAAAATTCCTGACCATAATTAATTTTAACCTTTTCTAATTTCGCCATGATTCATGTTCAAAAATATTTTCATTAACTAATCCATACAATACTGAGCTACATACTTAGCCTAATTAGATTACAGGAATGGTTTTAAATCAGGAAGGTTTAATTAGCTGCAATTATTTCCCATGTTATTTCCACTACGTGATGGGATCACATGGATTATTTCATAACGGAACAAAAAAAAGTATTTTTCTTGCAATTCCATACTCTACCGTGATGCACAACACAGGCTTCACTCTCTGCCTATACAAACAGATCAGCCACAAAAAATAACTCTGAGTTGACAGATACTCACTTTTACATCTCGACATCAGAAACACACCCTGACTAAAGGCAGCTTGTGGAGAGGAGAGGGTCAGAGAGGAGAGGAGAGGAGAGAAGAGGAATAGAAAAAGGAGATGGGAGTTGAGGATTTCCTTGTTTTATTGCAAGGATGCCCTGCAAATCAGCCTCCATGATAACACACTCCATGCTCTACCTCGTCACAAAAAGTGAGCTGAAATTATTACCATGTTGCACAGCTGAGCTCATGTATCCTGTAGGTCTCCCCTCATTGTCAAAACAGCAGGGGTAACATGGAAATCAGGACTTTGCCCTGGGACAACACAGATGGCCTGATCCCAATTTTTGGCAAACAGAATTCCATAGCTGCATGCATAGTTGTGCCACAACAGCAATTTGGGGAGAAAGATTAGGAAAAAATGCAATTACCATCTTCACAGAAACCATTTTAAGAAAAAACAGCATATGAGGATTGAGTCTCTGAGGATAACAACAGGATAATTGACAAAACATCTCAATCTGATCTACAAGACACCCAAACTGCCTAAATGGAATTGAGTAAAGTCCATTGTTTGGTACTGGGTTCTGAAATGAACTCATAGAATCAAAACCTAAGAAATGGATTTGTCAAAAATTAAATTTGCCCTCATTCTGTGATACTCCCAACCAAATCTTCTGAGTAGGATATTAATTTTCTTGATATTTTTATTTAGGTGTCTTGAATGTGAAGCGGCTATAAAACGAAGGAAAGAGGATATTGCAAATATAAAGCTGATTGCCAAATTTCATTTGGGGCAGGAAATGGAAGTAAGGTAAAACTGTGTCTTAAAAAAGTATATTCAGCATTGGGTTTTTCTTAAATTAAAACAAGTAAGAAAGTTAAACTATCATCTGCAGACTGAACACTGCATTCCCCAGCTGAGACAGTTCCACCTCCCACTCTAAACTTCCTTCCTTTCGTCAGTCTAATTTGTTTTGGCCTGATATTTTCCAATGTCAAGGTGAATGTTCCTAGGAAATTTGAGGGAAAATTATTTTGGCTGGTTTTCATCTGTTGTAGCTCTACATGAAAAATACAGACCTTTTCATTAATTTCTGGAAGTACAAAGAGAGTAACAGCAGCTACTGGCACACGTATCAAATTCAATGCCATTATTGATCACATTAGGATAAAATATGCATAAAAACTTTGAAAATACCCTTCCAATATGAAAAGCATTCAAAACCAGCATTTGTTCATCTACAGTAGAACTGAATTTATTGGGGTTTTTTTTAAGGTTAATCCAAAATGTTTCAGACAGAAACAGGTTGAAAGAACAAAAAAGCAAGAAAATCTAATGCAGAAAGTGCAAAGTAATTTAAAAACTAAAACCAGGGAGAACTTGAATTGGTTTCCTGTTCTTTATGAGAAAAAAAAAAAAAAAGAAGAAGTGTCCAATATTAATTTACTCTTAAGGCTTAGCACTGTAAGACCTCATGCTCAGAGGTCAGGGGCCTCTCGAGTAGGGGCTTGATGGCTCATCTTAACCTTGCTGTTATCTCACATTTCCTTTTCATGACTAATATTTCTGTGTTGTTTTGGAGAGCAAAAGGAGAGCAAGGAGCAGGTCCTAAACCAGCTTGAAATATTCTCTGCTGATGGCAGTGGGAGAGGTTTACAGGAAATAGGAACATGATGTTAAAGCCAAGATCTCTCTGAGAGTGAATGGGACATAAAACTCCCCAAAACTGTCGGTGTTTTCAATATTTGCACATTATCCTATGCAACTCCCATTTCCAGTGTCTATAATGGGACTTGCAAAACCTTTTGCATATTTGTAGCAGATACCTGTTGAGGCTTTGTCATGAGAGCCAGGTATTTCTTGCCATTCTATTAAATAACATTTTGGCTCTGCCTTAAACATGCTACTATGTCAGTGTAAAAGATCAGCATGTGTCAGACCATTGCCTTTATGCCTACATATGTTCATCACATTTGTCTGAGAAGCATGAGACAGGGACTAATTTCAGCACAAATCTGTACTGTTCCCGTGTACCCTGGCTATATTAATCCTGGAACTATTTACCATGGAACACACTGCTCCTGGCAGGAAGAATTGCCTCCAGCCCTGTTTGTTAGGCTGCATCCACTGAAGCAAAACAATGTATGTATTTTATTATTTTTTAAATTAGGATGAACTACAAGGTTCATCTGATTTATTCCCACAAATGCTACAGCTCAGGCCCACATGAACTCTTGGCTATCATGGAATATCCTGACTGCAGGCAATTTAGACCAGCCAGAGCAATGCACAGTATTCCACATTTACCTCTGCCTTCACCCCAGCTTTTAAGCCACAGACTGGCAAAAATTAAATGTCTCCTGCACTCTTTGAATTTAACCCAAGGTCTGAAACAGTTATGTGGAGTCAGCTACAAAAATTCAGATTAGTTCAGTACAGTAGAACCCTTTTTTTTTTTTTTTTTTTTTTTGATTCCTGGAATATTGCAATTTGTTTTTCTTGATTCCCTGTAACTTGGAACGTGGTTTGGTAGGCACTTTACAAAAAACATGTGGAGTTCCTGCCCCCAACCATTTAACATTCAAACCAATAAATCAGGCATGGGTTTGGAGAGGAATAAAACACCACAACATTTATCAAACGCCAAAGTCCATGATTCTACCAAATGTCAGATCTGGAAATGAAACTAAAAAGCTCAACCTTCCTAGATGAAAGCCTCAACCTTTAGACATCCCTACCCAAAAGCTCTTGTTTCTATATTAAACGCTGCCAATTAAAATCGGCCACAGCCGAGTCCTTCTCCTTTTCAGGCACACTTGAAAACACACCAGTTAACAACCTCCATGTGTTGCCATTACACCTGAGCATGCTCTGCTGCTGCAATTACAACCTGCAAGACAATAAACTTATGAGGAAGATTAATTCTGACAATCTCATCGTAGTAACACAAAAACCATTAACGATGTCATGCCACTGCAGAGATGTCTGTGTCATGCTGACACCATGATGTGCCTTTATCGACGGCAGAAATTTGGTTAGAAACAGTAGAGCAGCACACAAAGGAAGAAAGGGATAAATGCCTTTTGCAGAGATAAGGAACAGAGGACTCTGTTCCCTTTGAATTTACAATATTTCAGCAAACATCCTCTTCGCTGCCTTTGGATCAGAAGGTGAGGATGCATAACTTCTCTAAGGCCCATTATTTCTTACTATCATCCAGATGGAGCGTGGCTATTAGAGCACCACTAAAAACTCTGATGAACTGAAGTGTTGTAGATTACTAATTCTTCAACAGCATGTTTGTGTATCAATAATAGACTGTAACAACAACAATCTGACTAATTAGGCTCGATCAAATCTGCTCAGCTTGGCTGCCTGTCCCTCCTGCTCTGGGTGTTCGTGTGGCTGTTCAGTACTGCTGCAGCTTCCATTAAACTCCTTTCAAAGCCTCTACTCACCCC
This sequence comes from Dryoscopus gambensis, assembly GCA_013389985.1. Classification (NCBI taxonomy): domain Eukaryota; kingdom Metazoa; phylum Chordata; class Aves; order Passeriformes; family Malaconotidae; genus Dryoscopus; species Dryoscopus gambensis. The sequence goes on along the minus strand of WEIT01002170.1, from coordinate 206,158 downwards.
GCATAATATTGCAAACATTCAGAAACATTTGTTTAAGAAGCATTTAAACAAGAACACACCCATGTTTGAACCATATGAATAATTTTCTTGCTATTTTGTCATGAATGCAGGGGAGTTTAAATCTCAGTTGTTCCTACGACAGGAAGAAGTGGGAGGGCCCCAACATTTATCGTTAAGTCCTCTGTTTAGCAAAGCACTTATGATTTAATTCATTAATACCTTCTGGTATTCCTGGGCTTGTTTGGGTTTTTAACAGGGTAAACAGAAACTTGTTCTAAGCTTGTGCTTTCATCTGCTTTGCTCCCTTAGCAGTTGGTGGAACATAAAAAAGAGCTGCAGTGCTGGGCCCCACTTTGAAGCTTAGGAAAAAACCACTTTTTTCAAAAATGGCCAAAGCAGGCTGTGGGATCTATGAAGTAAAATTGTAACCCTGCTCCAAACCTCATCAACACACACACACAAATAAGATGCATCTGTTGCAACCCCTGAAAAACACTAAGGAAGTTCAGCCAAGGAAGATTTATTATTTTGAAATAGAGTAATGTCTCAGATAAATCTCTCTAATTCTGTCCTTTTACGTCCCATTTAGCAGCCAGTGCCGCCCCTCGAGTTCCCAGAGGAGACACAAAGTGAAACACGTGCTGGGGCTCAGCGCGGCGCCGCTCCCACGGAATCACACGGGCTCAGCCTGGCACCTCACTGAGCAGGGCTCTCCGCTACAACCACCTCCTGCACGGGGCAAGGGAAGCTGGCCAGCAACCTCCAAGGGCCGTGACCGTGCCACAGGCACGGTGTTGTAGGGATCTCACACACTTGTCCTCCCCTTCTCTCCTCCTTCATTCATCTTCAGACCAGATTTGATTACAAGATTCTTCTTGCATGACCAATCTTCACACACATTTAATTATTTCAGACTCGCAGCCATTATATAGTTTCCGATGTGGCGCTGATGCCAGCAGCTTTATTCTGGACTGCTTTCTTACCTTATTGACTTGCCTTTTTTTTTCTTCCCCTTTTAAGTGCTAATGTAGAAAGATTGTGTTTGATTAACTAGAAAGTTACATTTCCTTTAGGTAAGGTAGACTATCAATTTGAGCAGGAAATGCTTGCATTAATGAGGCACAGTAGTAACCTTCTTTATGCCTCAATTTCCTAATCAAAAATAAGGGGCTGGAAGCAGGCGCCAGATTTTGTGCTTTGAAATGTTCCTGGTCGAGGAGGAAGAAGGGCAAATAAAACTCGTCCTTTCACCATATAAAGGAATGATGGTTTGTTCCCATGTCTTTACCAAACAGGTGTCATTCAAGCATATCATGTAAAAAAAAAAATAAATTTCATACATGGGACCTCGTTGAAATGGATGCTGAGGTTTTTGCAATACACCTATGTGGATTTTAGGCATAGGTCCTAGTGACCTTCAAATGGGATTTACCCCCCTAATTCCTTCTTGTCAATATTTGGAAGATCCACCAACAAACCTGAAATGTGAGAAATGTTCCTTTCATTGTGGCTTGCGGCCAGAGAAACACTTAAAGTTAAGTTCTCATTAAGCAACAGTGAGTTTAGTGGGACTATTCCAGTGCTTAAAACACACCACGAGTTTAAGGTTCCCAGTTCAGGAAGGACTGAAGGACTGGGTTAAATGGATTTAAAAAACAGAAAGGTATTCATCACACCTCATTCTGTCCTTCTAGCCTTTCACTTAACATCATTTGATCACACATGAGGTAACAGAGATGAGACCTAAAGGGTACAACATCCATGCAAAGGATGACAGTGTTTGCCTGTGTGACAATTGGTGCTGAGTTCAGGTCGTTCAACCTTGCCAATACCATGTAAGAATCACAATTTTTCTTTAGCTGCCACTGTTACTGTTGGATGTGCATGCAAAAGTACAATTTTTGTAGGGCCATGGATATGACTGCTCCTCCCAGCGTTCCAACTTCAGGAAAATTCCAGTTTAAGGGGCTTTTACCTCAGAACTGACCATCTTCCACTGAGGAGAAACTGACACAACTCTCTCAACACAATGCCATTCCCACAGAGCTGGACTTTTCCTGCAGAGGAATTCAGCCTCCACTCCATCTCCCATTGTCACATCACCATGCAGAAATCAGCAGCAGATATTAATAAACCCTTTTCCATCAACTTCATCCTATTTCAATTCTGATTACACTTCACAATAGAGCTTTGAAATGTGCTTTAATTTTCATGACACACTTTAGAATAAATTAAATATTTTGCTCTATTAGAAAGTTCTTCATGTTGTTACACAAAGTAAGATAAAAGCTTACTAATCTTTCAGCTTTTTAAAAATATCTTTTTCTATCTGATGGTCTTCCTCCTTTTACCTGCTTGCTTAGTTTCCCCTGGAAAATGAGAGAAATTGCTGAAAGTAAGAAAACTGCTCCCAAATTTCTCTTTTCTTCTCAGTCTTTAAAAAAAATTCTACTTCCATCCTTCTACTATTTTTCCAGTATGTTATACCAAAGGATGCAGCATTTTAAAAAACAAACAAACAAAAAAACCCACAACAACAAAGCAAAAAACCAAACTTTAAAGAAATAAAGACAAGCTAAAAAAAGGGGGAAATAAAATTTCTAATATAAAATAATTTTTTTCTTTCTTAAATGTAAATTGTTATTAATGAAAAGGTCGTGATGAAAACCCAGAGGCAAGAACCTTTAGTTCAGAACTATGTTTCAGTTACAAAAATTTTTAAAGCCAAAAAAGTCGGAACTCCTGTACTGAAATTAATCACTAAAGGTTTAGGGATGGTCAACCACTTAGAGAAAGTGAACTTTGCTTGGCCTTGCTAAGACATAACAGGGATTTGTAGCTGTACCTTACTCTCCCTCCAGCATGAGAGAGATGGAGGCTTGGGAGGGACCTCAAGGGAGTGCAACCCTGAGGGAGGCGCAAGGAAACCTGTAGCAAGACTCATCAATGAATTGGAGTCCACCAAATCTGCTGGTGGCTCTGCCCATGATCTGGAAAGTTTTGCCCAAGATGAAAAATTTTGGTACACTGATGTTCGAAATCCCTGTTTCCACCCTCAGTCTTTTGTTTCCTCCTGAGCGACCTGACTGCCCTCCAGGAAACACAGAAGATCAATATTTTTTTTCCTTTCAAGCACACTCTTTCCATGGTAGAAGTTAATCTTCGTGTTCCCCTTAAGCTTCCATCAGCTTAAGCTGAAGTTAGCTCTTCCAACTGTTCCCTTGAGATCCTGCCTTGTAACACATTTTTATGATCTCCTCTCCCTCCAGCTGGTCTACAGCTCCCTTAAAGTGCTGTACCTAAAAAAGAAAGAAAAAAGGTGCCTACCCAGTCCCAGTCCCAGCAGAATAAATGCCTTTTCAGCTTGTTTGTGGCACCGCTCCTGATACTTTCCAGAGCAAGATTTACAGGTTTTACCCCACTGCTGTGCTGTTACATTTGGTCTGCAGCCACCTATCCCTTTCCTCCTCCAATATCCTCCAAAACCCTCTCCAGCCTTGCAGCACCAGAGAGTTATTCCATAGACTGTGCTTATGCACTTGATTTGCCCTCTTTGCACATTTCCCTCTCCTGACATTCACCTTGCTGATTTGGGGATGCCTTTCCAATTTACTGGGCTCATTATGGATTCTGACGCTGTCATCTGAACGGCTTGCAACCCTTCCCATAACTCTCCCAATGTGCTCTCTCTCTTCTGTCACTCATCTCTGCTAATGAAAGTGTTGAACAGAACCACACGCAGGGCAAAAATCTCACTGGCAATTCCCTCCAAGTTTTACAGCAAAGCCCTTGATTATATTTTGAGATTGTTCAATCAGTTATCGTCAGCTTTGTTATGACTGTGTTGAGATCATCTTTCACTCGTTCTCTGTGAGGCCACTAAGTAAAAAACTGTCAGAAGACTTCTAAAAAGTTTAGATATATTGTACCTACTCAATTCCTTTTATTCTCCAGGCAGTTATCTTGTCAAAGAAAGAAATCAGATTAATTTGCCATGAACTCCTCTTGACAAATCCACACTGGCTGCTGGCCAGTGGAAGAAAACTAGTTTTAATCATTCATGACCAAAATATTCCTACTGAAACGCAACTGGATTTGACTCAGCACTCGCAGGGATGCACAGCAGGTACCCAGGGGAGAGATGCCAGTTTGGATGCTCTCCTGTCCTTCCTCCAAATGGAAGGGAAAGGGGTAAAGCTCTTTAAGGAGGAACTCGCAGTCATACTCCCACACAGAATATGCTTCCACCAGTGGAAAATTTTTCCAGGTTCTACCAAAGTTCTTGCAGAAAAAGCCACAGAAAAGACGAACGAGGAGGAGAGACATGGAGGCTGAGTCCTCAGTGCTCTCAGAATGTTCAAGAGGAACATGACAGTGTACTACTTCAGACCTACAGAAATGAAGCAACGAGAAACCAGGAACTGGTATCTGTCATCTTTAATCCAATTACCTGAGATCCCAAGTACCACCAAAGGTGTTCCAGTACCACAGGCAGCACTGTGATAATGAAACCTCCTGGAGACTGGGGCTTTTCATGTATTTTACATAAACAGCACAAAACTCCCAGCTCTGTCAGCGTCCCTGAGTGTGCGACAATGTCACACGGTTTTTCAGTTCTGAAATTCAACCTAACAACATTGAAGCATGGAAATCTCTTGCTGGACATGAAAACTAGTATTTTAAGGCCTGATTCACAGATATGATTGAAATTTTCTACAACAGGACGCTTGCTAAAACAACTTGTCTCCTCATTGAACTGCCCATCCTGACTTCCACTCCAGCAGTTACCTGCAAGCAAAACTGGGCCAATATTACTGAGATTTAACAGAAAATATCTGTTTTACCTAATGAAAGCAAGGCCTACCTGGTAACTGGCCTGACTTACTTGGGTAACTCTCAGTTTTAAATGCCAAACAGACAGGTATTATCTCCTGGGTACACAAAATTAACCCAGGATCTCTGTGCAGACACAGACTTGCATCACTCACTTGGCTCCCTGAAACTTTGGAAGAGGCAAACACAAAGGCTCTCCCGAGCCCTTTCCATCCAAGCAGTGTGATACCTTGGGGGTTATCTTTTATCTCCAACTTGTTTATCCCTCTAGCACAATACGCTATAAAACTGAGCTGTGTTGTATTCTTAGCCAGTGAGATATATTTGCTGATCTAGCTGGGCTAATTAAAACTTTCTGCTTCCTGAGAGATACAGTTGTTGTGAGTAATCCAGGACTACCTGATAATCCCTCTGGGACCATCTCAGATGATTGCTTGCACTGTGTGTGAGCATAAAGGTTGATTTTCCACATTTACGTATCATTTATTCAAAAACAATTTTCAGTTGTTTTAAATAATATAGCTCAATAGCATGAAATAACATTTCCTTCTTCATTGTTACCTCTCCCACTCACTGTCCTATCTCTCTTGATACCATAATTTCCTTTAAACACATCAAGCCAATGACAATAAAAGTAAACCTTATATAAACACATGCTAGCTATAACCTTGACAAAAAAAATCCCATAAAGCTTCCCAAGGAGGCTGTTTTACAGTTTTAAAGCTCTTTATATAAAGACACATGTTTTTGCTATCAACTAGAACCTGAGCATCTAAAAATCTACTGCCAGATGACAGAATTACAGCAAAACAAGGCACATATGGCCCCAATCTGGTGGACATAACCCGGTGCTGGAGCATGTTCTGAGAAGGGAAAGGGAGCTGAGGAAGGGTCTGGAGCACAGGTCTGATGAGGAGCAGCTGAGGGAGCTGGGGGTGTTTACCTTGGAGAAAAGGAGGCTCCGAGGGATCTTGTTGCTCTCTACAATTTGCTGAAAGGAGGGTGTAGCCAGGGGGTGCTGGTCTCTTCTCCTGGGTAGCAAGCAACAGGACAAGAGGAAACAGCTTCAAGCTGCACCAGGGGAGATTTAGATTGGATATCAGGAACAGTTTCTTCACAGAAAGGATGTCAAGCACCAGAACAGGCTGCCCAGGGCAGTGGTAGAGGCACCATCCCTGAGATATTTGAAAGATGTGTAGATGTGGCACTTGGGGACATGGTTTAGTGGTGGGGTAATGGTTGTGCTCAATGATCTCACAGGTCTTCTCCAACTTAAACGATGATTCTGTGATCTCACTCTTACACTGAAGTTCCATTAATAAGTGGGTGATGCTACATCTTTTACTTCCTAAGAGTAATTTGTTTTTTTACTGTAGGCTACTGATGTGTTTATAGTCTTAAGGCTTTTCCATGCAGCTGCTCAGAGAATACTGAGACTGCCAAATTCTACTGCTGTACTGAGACCAATAACCTGCCTCGAAATACTTCATCTGCCCCAGCTGTGAGACATAAGTAAGATTAGTAAGAACTAAAAGATATCACAGAAAGATCTTGATACCCTTGCTTTGTACAGCTAATAGCACTTGGAGTACGGTTCAGCAATCCAAAAGTGTCAAAATGCTTTTTCAATGGCACTCAAGAGGGGAAATTTTCACTTGCAAAGCAACTTCTAGTAACTTTCTGTGCCACTTTCTTCTTTTTGCACTAATGGGTAAATGTGAATGAACAGTTTTACTATCTCCTGATCTGGATGTTGAAGAACTTATTCCCTTTCTCATTGCTTGAGGGTTACATCTGTATGTAACAGAACAGGTTGCACAGCAAAATTGTGGATGTCCCATTCCTAGAAGTGTTCAAGGCCAGGGATGGGACCTCGAGCAACCCTGCCCATGGCAGGGAAGTTGGAATGAGATGGTCTTTAAGATCACTTCCAGCCTAAACCATTTTATCATTCTGTGATTCTAAGAAGCAATTGAGAGCTTGCTAGCAGGGCCATATTGTTGTTGGAAGAGACACTCCCCCCACTGGCCCCCAATTTAAGAAACTTTCAGAGCAGCACAAAAACTGGCACCGGTCCTCTACTGCTGAAGAGATCAAACAAACCCTTCTGCAGCTCCTTGATGCAGAGCCACGTCTCTCCCGCATCCCAGACCTCTGCAGGAAAAGAAACTGCCCTTCCACAGAACTGACTCTTGTAGGACACCCTTAGGGGCAGAGTTGGATTTCAACCATAGCTAAACACTCAAGCCTATGAATCCCCACAGATGTAAAGCCTTCTCATATTAGTATCTGTTGCTAGGAAAGATATGATTTAATCTACGTTGCTGGCAGTGATTTTTGCTGGAAGGTGCTATCTTACACACATACACTCTCCTCAGGATCAAAAATTAAATCCTATGGGCTCTTGGGATTGCTTGTCTGGGAGCCTGCCAGACAAGCGCTTTCCTACAATGATACACTGTTGTGTCAGCGCGTGGGCTTAGCCACTGCTTAACAAATTTGCTAGATAAACTTCCATGATTCATCCAAACAGCATTCAAGTGGCTAACTACCACATATTGGCAGGAAACTGACGAATGCTGCTTGAACAATGAAAGAACCCACTTAAATAATGAATTAGGTCTGACAGATCAATGGAGACATGACTGACAGCCCCTGGCACCCCACGTCACAACTCCAAAAAGAGCTGAGCAGCAGCAAGGGGAGTGCCATGAGCAATCAGCAGCCTTTCAGCATTGTTTGCCAAATACAGGAGAGTTTAGGGCCAGAGGTGGCTCAGATGAGAGCCACTTTCCAGTTTTAAAAAGGAAAGAGCATGTCCTATTCTCTCTGTTTAATAAAAATTAGATGGAGGGCAGGACATCTATGTGTTTAGCACAGATAACTAAGGCATCAGTGATACCTATATTTATGTGTCTAGCAGACACCTTCTAGTGAAATATGTGCCAGCCCATAGCAGGGGAGTTGGTACTGAATGATCTTTAAGGTCCCTTCTCACCCAAAGCATTCAGAGATTCCACGATATCAAAAGGAACCCACCCACACTCTCCTTCATCATCTCTCCCCTGAACAATAATAACTTGGGGTCAAAGTGACAGCTATTACATGTCTTCTCCTCCAAGCTGAAAATCATGAACTTGGGTATTTTAAGATGAAAACAAGAAGCTAGCATTTTGAGCCATTAAACTAGAAACTCCTGTAGAGAGGTGTCTAGAAATTACTCCCATTTTCCAGAGAAGGTATCCTATACAATCACCACAGCAAATTCTTCTGCTCATATGCAAAACTGATGTAAACTGCCAGGCCTGTTTTCATCATAATTTAAAACCAGTCACTGAAAAATATCATCTCTCCCACAACCATCTCCCCATAAAACTGGAGTAAATAGAAGCCAAAGTAATTATGTATTTAGATAAAAGTATCTCCCTAAAAGAAGAACAACAAAGCACCCCTTGCTCAGCAATTCTGGGGGCCAATGGATAACTAAAGGATTCTTCTGTGTCTTTCACAACCTGACGAACAGTGAATTATGCAATGTTCACTGACACTCCTGCCTTCAGTATCTCGTTCTGACCTTCCCTTGCTGCACGGATCATTGGAGCATTTCAGTGACCAGTGGAATACACTGGGTTTCTGCAATTGCTTGGATGAAGTACTGTCTAGGTCCACTCAGCTGGACAAATATCCTCCTGTAATTGCTGTATTTATGGGGCCAGACTGATGCTGCAATCTGCTCTGTGCCGCTCAGAGCCATTTCACTGCTGCGCATGGACAGGGGCAAACCATTGCTCCAGGTTACACCAGAAGCATGAAATGTGTCAGAGACCCTCTGAGCCCCAGGCTGGGGGTTGTGCTTTAACCTGGCAGGCTGCTGAAACTCCCCCAGCCACCTGCCCACTCAATCTCCCCCAGTGGAATGGGGAAAGAATCAGAAAAAAAGGCAAAACTCATGGGTTAACATAAGCACAGCCTCACAGAACAGAAAAGGAAGGGGGGAAAAATAATAATAATGATAAAAGAATATAAAAAACGAGTTATACGCAATGCTATTCCTCACCACCTGCTAACCAGTCCCCCTCCAGCTCCCCCAGTTTTATTGTTCAGCATGATGCCATATGGTGTGTAATGCCCCTGCGGCCAGTTTGGGTCAGCTGTCCCAGCTGTGTCCCCTCGTGGCTCCCTGTGCCCCCCAGCCTCCTCGCTGGCAGGGGATGAGAGCTGAAAAGTCCTTGACTTCATGTGAGCACTGCTCAGGAACAACTAAAACCTCAGTGTGTTATCAACATTATTCTCATTCTACATCCAACACACGGACTGTACCAGCTACTGGGAAGAGAATTAACTCTATCCCTGCCTACACCAGGGCTCTGGGAGGCTGGCTGCTATTGTCCCAGTGAAAGTGCAGGAAGGAAGGAAGCATACGACAATACTCTTTGTTGTTTAAACATTCGCACTTGTTCCTTCAAAAAACCCCATCTCTCCTGAATGTTTCAAGCTGTTTCACCTGACCACACTGCCACCTCCCCCAAAATGCTTTTCCCCTTTTATTTTCTGCTCACTGAAGGTCTGGCTGTGCTGAGTTGCAAGATAGTGATAGTGGATAAAAACCAAAAGTTTCTTTCTGTTCTCCTTCTTGATACATTCTTTTCTTTTTCTTTTTTTTTTTTTGGTGATAGTCCCAAACCCAGTCAGATTTCCATCTGCATCTATGGCTGTGCTGCAGAAAACTCAAAACTGCTTGTGGACAGAAGTAGAGCAACACACAGAAGCACAGGCTGAAGTTTTGTTTGGAGGCTCTGAGCTGACAGAAGATAATGGGAGGTTTACAACAAAGGTTCTTCCTGAATGATAAACGATTCCTGGCCTGTTCGAAGGATCTGACAGACCTACCTATTTGTTCTGCTCTGCACAGAGAGGGGATGAAATGACCCAGATCAACACAAAAGGTGCTACAAAAATCAGATTTTCAATGCATATTCAGCAACTCTAGGCAGCAAATGCACAATACGTGTTTAAACAATAACCCTTGTAAAAACTTTGCTCCCTTCTCATAGGATGCTTTGTTTGCTATTTTTAGCTTTTCAAGTGTCAAAAAGCAACAGAAAAAAATATTGCTGAACAGCACTGGACACCAAGATAAAACAAGTGAGGCAAAAAGAAATCTGAAGCAAGCTCCACAAGATGAGGTTAAGTTATTCAAAGCTCTCTTTCCTGCAAGACAGGTGATGTATTTCAGCTGAAATATCCCACTCGATCTGTCCTCAGTGAACAAGCAAGTGACAAGCTGCCAATCCAATTGAAAAGCACCCCATCCATCAAGGCTTCCCCCGCCCCTACCCTGCACCAAGCAATGCTTTATCAGCACCTACAGAATCTGAATCTGCCTATTTTTAACAAGAACACCATTCTGCAATCCTGCCCACCAGAAGGATTTGCAAATCTCTACAAATACTCCTCCCAGGTCCTGATAACTTTGCCAGCATGAATAGGAAACTTGGGGCTTCCAGAACAAGCCGCAGCTCGCTGACAAGGCAGGGAAGATTTCCTTTCCTATCTGCAGTTTGCATGAGTAGGCAGCTGGGATTGTGATGAATTACTATCTCTGATTCCAGTGCTATGTTTAAGACATTTATTTGGCGTAGTCTGTTAGAAAAAACCACTGCCAATATCAGCTACTGGTATTAGCAAACTTCTTCAGGAGAACTACCAAAAGTATTTCACAGCCTCTCTCTGTTTATAACAGGAGCGTGTTTGTGGACCAGAGATATTTATTGACTGAACTGTAATTGAATTTTACTGAATGTTTATCTCAAAACACTGTTTCAAAAGAGAAACTAAACCATCTTGGTTTGAAAATAACTCAGTTGTTAGTTACACCTTTTCATGAGGCCAAATCCTTCTCCCGAGCTTAGTGGACACCCTGAATGCCTGGGAAATTGCATTTTCCATCAACTATTTGTTGTGCCTTCCTGTTTCATTTTGGAGTTCTGTGTCAGGCTTTCAGCAGCTGGCTCTGCAAAGCACATCTACACAAGCCTGCAGGTCTGATCTCTTTGCACAAATATCACAAATATTAAGCCCCTGACCAGTGCCTGTTCCAAAGCTGGCTTATTTTCTAACCAGCAGAAAAACATCAGTCGAGGTTTGGAGCACTCATCGCACCAATGTGCATGGATTAGAAATCTTCAAATCTGCACTGATATTGTTGCAAAAGATTCAACTATTTGATGATAACCAAGCATTTTTACTTGCAAATTTTACTTGTAAATAAACCAAAAAGGTTCCTCCTCTCTGTAGCTTTCCTGCCGGCCACAGTGCTCTTCACCCCATTCACAAGAGAAGGCCCATTTATTTTGTTGTTACTATTTTTATGAAATAAGCAACTCAGTAGTCCTTTTGCCGCACTTTTATTGATTTTAGATTCTACTTTTGACTTCGTCTGAAAGCCCTTAAACCTACACACAGTTTCCCAACTGCTAAGCTCACAGTTGCCACTTATAAATTTGATGTGGACATTTAGTAATTTTGTAGGTAACACCTATGGAAGTTATCTGCCAGTGCCGCATGCACAGCCTCTTGTCAGTGTCAACTTTGATCCTGCTATTTGTATTCCCCACCTTTAACATGAGTTTCAGAGATAAAAAAGCAAGGAAACAAACTACCTAGAACACATACAAAGCAGGTTACAATCTCCCCTTCCTTTTCACTCGCTGAGGCCATGCCTGCATTTTGTTGTTGTTGTTACCATTATAAATAGTAGTAGTGGCATTCATTAGGTTTTTATGGCTCTCAACAAACCCTAAATCATTTACCACTTAGTTTTTTCTGTGAAATCCCCATCTACAGGACAAAAGAAATCCCCACAAAAAAAACCAACCAACCAACCAACCAAACAAAATAAAAAACCAAAACAAGGGAAGTAAGTATTACAAGGTATAAAAAATGTTCTATATCCACTTTATTCTCCAAATCCCCAGGTTCTGTAAATACCACAAATCAGTTTCAACAAATGGCGTATCAGCTCCTATGGGTTTTTGATGACCTATCTGCAATAGCTCACTAATGCTCTGGCTTGGGGATTTGCTTTTTATGGCCTTGGAAATGTTCTGCAACACATCAACCCATCATGTAAAGATGGTGTTCAGCAGAAATTTCATTGCACCACACTGCAAGAATCCTAAAATTGCAACCTCTCTTTTTAAAAAGCATTTTAAAATCTCCAAACAAATGGCTTTAATCTTCTAAAGATCTAGAAAGACTGGGGCAAGAAAATGTCCTTTTTATAGTTCAGTATTTCTCAGAGATGAGCGCCAAGTGTTAGCTGAGATAATTATCAGAGAGATTATGCAGATCTTATTATCAAAAGGTTTTGTTTGCTCTCTTCTTACATAATTGCTTAGTGTTTGCATAGTGCTCAGAAAATAGAAAGCACCAGAGAAATACCAAGAGTTATTTATTTAACAGAAAAATAATTCTCCCAAATGGTATTAGCATTTTAAGTTGTCTCTACTATATTTTGAAGGTTTCTGGTTATCTGTAGAGCCCCTCAGTGATGTAACCTTTGCAGCACATGAAATGAGAAATGTGCCTTACCACTACTGGTTTTGGACTATTTCAGCAGAGCTGTGAAACAGCAGAAAGCAGAAAAAAAGGTGCAATTTAGTGTCTCATCATTTCCTTCATTTCTAGCTTTGCTGGTGACAAAGGCCACCACATGCAGAAAACAAAATCAGGATTTATATCTCAAACCAGTGCCATAAAGTACACAATCAATTTAGGGAATCACTAAATGTTTCAACAATTGGATAAAACTACATCAAACGATTCCAGGCTTGTGCAGGTTTATAAGCAAAACTCAGACTACCTGAATTCAAATACACTTTGTAACTTCTAACCAAATTCCAGCCACGACCTTTCAAACATGATAAAAGCCATCTTTAAAGTGTAAAGATGAGGCCCCAAGCTTGCCATTGGGCACACTTATGTACCCAGACCACTTAGCCTTGCAAGCTATTTAAAAGCTACAGCAACTACACAACTTCAATACCTGTTTTCAAGAATTCCAAGTTCATTTCATGATTATTTATAGGTACCGCAGGTTTTTTAGGATGTCAAGAAAGCTTACATCAAGAGTGCTATACAAGCATCGTACTGGCCACAGAACTTCCCTTAAACACAAGAAAATCGGATTTTACTTACAGCCAACCATCATCATGGCCACCGAGAAGATCTTCTCCCCATCCGTGGTTGGTGCTATGTTCCCAAATCCTATTGTTGTAAGGCTTGTCATGGTAAAGTAGAGGGAGGATATGTACAAGGAGTCTTTGCTGGGCCCTCCTTCCCACTGCCCTGAGCCCGTGGTGTTGTAGCGATATGGGGTCCCGATGCTCAGGGCCAGCTGGTAGAGCCAACTGTCCGTTTTGATGGTGTTGGTCAGTTCATCTATGACTTCGTAGTCCCCGATGCTGTACCAGATGCAGGCCAGCCAGTGGGCCACCAGCCCAAACACACACACCAACAGCACCAGCACGGCAGCACCATATTCCAGATAATGGTCCAGCTTCCTGGCCACCCGACCGAGCCGTAGAAGGCGTACCACTTTTAAGGAGCTGAAGAGGCTACTGATTCCCTGGAAAAAGAATAAAAATCGTTATTTGATCTGAAATATCCTGCTGGTTAGCACAGAAGGCTGTACAGCAATTCCTGTATCTGCTTAAAATCTTTCTGTAGAATTTTCCAGGCCTCAGATAACAGAATACAAGATCAAACCCTCCTCCCCCTCCAGTGCTTTTGTCCTCGTCAGGCTAAATTGAGTTTGGCACTCACTAGGTGGATAAATTACTTTGTTCAAACTCAGTCTTTCAACGCAACAGAAGGGTTCTATAGAATCCAAAGTGGGAAACGGCAACTTTATTACAAAAAGGAGTGGTTCGATGCTTCGCCGGTTTGAAGTAAATTGGAGACTCTGCTTTGACCTCCAGAAGATCAAAGGAGGTGGAAGAGTAGTCACAGATGGAACTACACCATCCCAGGGGAGTCTTCCCGAAGTTTCTCAGAACAGCATTCCATTAAATCCAAGCAGAGGATTGTTATTCTGGCCAGAACAGGGGCACACCTACTTCAACAACCCTCAACATTAAGAGATGCTCAAGAGAAACATCGGAACATAACTTAAAGAAATCTGCCTATTATTACTCTCATTCACCAAACAGGAGCTGAGTAACTTCCTCTCGTAAAACACTCTCCACCTCTTATTATCCTTCAAACGTAACTCTGGATATGTTGTTATTTACAAGAAGTCTCACTGACTGAACATGGAACTAAACAACTGTGGGCACATCACCTTCCTGAGCAAGGGAAATACAAACCACTTTGCATACAGGGTTAATTTCCTTTCCAAGCAACAGACATTGCAGATATTTTCCTAAAGCAAGTGTTGCTGCAGTGTTGTTTTTTTTTCCTGTCAGGCAAGATACATGAAGTACAAATAAATGGGAATACAAATATTTAGGGAACAAGAGCACAAGGACCATCAGAAAGTTAATAGAAACATCTGAGAGGGGATAAGAAATGTGTACGTCCTTCTCAATGCACAAATGGTTTGAGAGTTTAGGGATGCAGAAAGAGAACAAAAATATGCTCTTGATCTACTGCAATCCCATGATATACCTAACTTGAGCATCAAATTAATTAGTGGCTCAAAATAGAAGGTTTGTAAAGGAATCTTTCTAATATAAAACATTCAGAAGCTGAAGACATTTAATTTAAAGTAGAAATTAAGACATAGAAAGCAATGAGGCAAACATTCCTAGTTACTGTGCCAAGATTAAATTGCCCTTTTCTATGCATCATTATCAAATCAGTCTAGTCAAAACACTGGCTAATTATATTATCAAACAGTAAAAGGAGTTTCTGGAGTTTTCCATACCAGAAAAACATTTGTCTCTTTTGCACCTCTGTTTCTTCTTCTTTTGCACCTTCTCTCCCTTTTCCCAACGTTTGAAGGGTAACACACATCTGATATTTCTAGATGTAATCTGTTTGGCACAGTTCTTGTATGCTTTTCAAATCCTGATGGAATGTGTTTCAGATCCCCAAATCCTTAATAAATTGAAGCTCTATATTTGCATTCAAGCTCTCACGATGACTAATACCACAGAGGGAAGTGGAATTTTCCCATTTTGATTTCTGCATTTTGCATTTACACGACAGAGATCTAGTTTATCATTCTTTATTTCCATCTAAATATGTATCTACTTATTTGCCTTAGGATATATGACTGTGAGACACTGTGAGCAGCCAACTTTTCCAATAAACTGGGAAGTCCCTTCCAAAATTCCTGACACAATGGACTGTGGCCAATGGACTACTGAATGAGGGTCCCACCCCCCAGAAACAATGTCTACATTTTTTAGAAAAGAGAACTTGAGAGTAGTTTAACAGTTATTCTGCAGTACATTTCACTGAGTTAACCTTGATTGTGAAAGTTTACAACTTCCAAAAGAGGAAAAACAGCAGGGTGTTTTTCTTGAAGGACCAAATCCCGTGGCATTGGTCAAGCCGAGATGCATTATTTCTGTTTTATTTAAAGAGTCACCATTCATTACCAGGGTTAAGGCTAGGGAAGGAGTTAAAAGACCTGGAATTCAAACTTGGGGGTCCCTTTTTACACCCAGTAGTTTTAAGTTTTAAGCTTACACTGCACTTTTTACTGCACAAACAACCCTTGAACAAAAGAGTTTACAGTGTCACCTCCACCCCCCACCCACACTTCATCTTCTCTAAGCTACACGGACACTTAAGCAGTTGTACAAATATTATAAAAATATAGAATTTATTTCAAAGTCTGGGAGAAAGTTTGTGCTGTTGGTTTTTTTTCCCCTAAGCACAGGTAATAATCATATCTGTTCTGTATAAAACAAAGAGAAATATTTCATTTTAGCTGACACTGAAATGTATTATTTCCAAAGAGTAATTCATTTAAGTAAGTTTCGTGTAAATCTTAAAGCCAGTTCAGTTTGACCTCTTACTTAAAGTCAAAAAATCAAGAGATATATTAAAGATTCACATTCCATGTCTAATCTTCCAAAATAGAAAGACAATACTGGAAGCTTCAAAAGCCTCTTCCATAAAGCACTATATAGGAGAGAGCAATTAAACAAATGCTAAGTGAATATGTGATATATCACATATAGAGTATATCATATTTTTATAGATATATATATATGCATATGTATCAATCACATGCATTAAGTACTGGTTGGGTCAAGCTGGTACCTTCATATTTATACAACTGCCAACAATTCATGCACAATTTTTAATATGCAAAGCTGTGCCTCAGATTCAGCAACAATGTCTTTGATAGAAGTTATGTGAAAGACTAACTGCCTTGAATTGCATTTGGGCTATTAAGAAATTTCGTTTTCTAAACTCAATTGACTGCAGGCTAGCTTTAATTTCATTTTTCTTTTAACTGTATTTATGTTCCGTAATGAATACTTTGGAAACCGTTCTACTCCAAGATGAGCATCTGCTCTGACAGAAGTAACTTCAGCACTCAAGGAACAGCGAGGTTATTAGAAATTGTGAATGGAGAATGTAATCCAGCTTGGCACTGGCACCGTGTAAATAAAGCACATGTTGGGTACTGGAGATCCAACCTTCTGGGAGGAGCATTTGTGACTCCACTGCCATTTCAGCTGGGCCAACTGTCTGTAACAGCTGCTGGGCTGTGTTCTCTGAGTGAGACTATCTCCTTATGTTATCAACCATTCAGTCCAGCCCCTTGGGGTTTTGGCTAATGTATTTTATCACATCCTGATCAGATGAGGACACTCGGCTTGCTCATCATCAATCATCTCAGCTGCAGAAATCTTTCCACTGAAAAACCACCTACTCCAAAGCTGCGTTTTGGGTGTCAAGTTTGGAACCAAATTCCCATCTGACACACACCATTGATTTAACTATTACAAATGTGAGTCACAGGAGTCTTTCCCAGGGATTTCTAAGGCCATTGGATCAGGAGAGGACAAGAACAGTGCTCTGAACCAGCCATTTTTGTTCCACCATTTCAATTTAGGAGACAGCTGAAGCCGTACAAAGGATGCAGACACTGTCAAATTTATCCAGAAAGATATTTTTGAGGGATGGATGTTTAACTTTGGAATTAAATTAGACATTCATGATTAAACAAAGCCCAAGCTTCTTGACACAAGCACCTTGCAAAGTCTGTGTTCTCAAATTCTCTTGACATACTAAGAAGGGAAATTCAATTTGATAGCAGGGGCACAACTGGTGACAGCACTCAATCTGACATGCAGAGGGACCAGTCCTTCCTTTTAAAACTACCTGACTCCTGCCATTCAGACCCTAGGTGTTACCACACTGTCAAACTGCCGTCTTCCAGGATGAAAGAAGTGTCTAAGCTGTGTGTCTGCATCCAGCTGAACTTTTCCAACCACAGGACTGAGACAGGTGCTTCCCGAAATTGCGATGCACACCGAGGGAACAGACCTCTGCACCTCCAGCAAGAACAGGGAGCAAAGTTCTCTTGCACTTAATGAATCCCTGACAAGCCAGGCAATGGCAAGGACGAAGCTGTCAAAGTCATGTTATACAGGGGTCAAGAGCCAAACATGCAAGAGGATGAAGGGAACATTGTCACCAAAGGAAAATGAAGGTTAACAAGGGCAGGAAATCACCTGAGTCCACAATGACTCTACCTAAAACCTCCGAAACTGGGGAAGAAAAATGGAGTCTGTTCTACACCAAAGGAGCAGCAGAATAGCAGAGCTGCATGTTTGTAAAATCTGAGGAAAAATAGCTGGTTACTTGCTAATCCAATTAATCTTTTCTGAAGTTGGAAATTATTGCATAAATGTTTTTAAAAAGTAAAATAAAAACAAAAACAGCCATTAGTTTCAACCATCTAAATATACAAAAATCTGCTTAAACCTCGAAATTAAATCCCAGTATGCTGAAATGGTAAATCATGCATAACTTTTTCTTTCTACTAGGGAACAATGTGTTTGTAACTCTAGGCACTTTTTCAATTAGATTTCACTCCATGATTTTTTATTTATTTGTTGTTAGCGGTGGGTACACACACAACAGCAACAACAAAAAGAAACAAAATATGCATTTTAAATGTGTTCTAAAACTGAAATACTCTGAGCTTTGAAAATGGGGACCGGTACTGCATCATTTAACAGGAAACACTGTCTCAGAAAATGTCAGAGGAAAAAAAAAGAAAAACTTTTCACTAAGTTTTGATGTTCAGAACACTGTGGTTTTGAAGAATTTATGAAGTGGCCAAGAACCAGAGCTACGAAATGTTGGTAGGGCATGCTGCCACAGCAATCAAAGCGTGATTGCAGCATATACAGATGTGAAGCTAAATTTAAGCTAATATCCTCATGCTGGACACAAGCAATTACAGCAAACCTGCCACTAAAATGACCAGATCCTCAGAGGAGTTTGCAGCCAGGCTCACCTCTGTGCAAAAGCAAAAGGGTTTTGTGTGGCCACAGCATGGACTGAGCTCCAAGCACCCTCCTGGATCCCCCAGAATGCTGCACACTGATGGCCTAGAACCCTGTCCGAGTGGACAGCCCATCTTTCCTCCCTGGAGAGTGAGGAGTGGGGCATGTCAGGGGAATGATTCACCCCATCCATCTCCAACAGCCGGGGAGGGGATGAATCACCTCCCAGAGCTGTCTCCCTCCCCTCCCACTGAACACAAAAAAGCTGAGGGCTATCGCTTGCACAGCTGATGTGAGGAGAAATCAAACCCATTCTTACAAACCCAGAGAGCTGGATCTGCGCAGCAACCCAATCTGTATTGTGTTATTGCAGAAACAGACACTATGGAGCACTGCCTCACAACGTGAGGCTGACTCTGCTCCAGATGAGCTTGGGGAATAAATGCTATTAATAACAGGAGGCTGAGATGCTCTGCAGATGCAACAGCATGCTTATTTCTTCATTCAACAGCCAATTACTTCACATAATGTGATGCTACGCTAC
Source organism: Dryoscopus gambensis (assembly GCA_013389985.1). NCBI lineage: Eukaryota > Metazoa > Chordata > Aves > Passeriformes > Malaconotidae > Dryoscopus > Dryoscopus gambensis. Next base: position 187,300 of record WEIT01002170.1, on the reverse strand, counting down.
TTTCAGTTCTTCTGAATTCTGTACCTTCAGTACAGGAATTTACAGAAGTCCCCATTGGCTTGAAGAAGGAATTGAATCAGCTCATAAAAAAATGAACAATCACAAATAAACTGGGCTGGTGCTCTTGCTCTCAAAAGGGCAAGAGCTGGTAAATTATAAATGATAGTATATTGAACTAAAGAGAGCAATAAATGAAGACAGGTGGACTATGAGAGATAGAAGTGTCAGACACCTGGCAGCAGAGGACACCTGGAATGTCCTTACATCAAAAGGTAAAAAAAGGTTGTAACTCAAAGAAAGGGATTAGCTTGTCAAGCTGGGCATCAGTTATAAATGAGTAAATAATCGCCCAGAGGAAGAAAAGGGAAACAGAGAACTGACAATATATAAGAAATAAAACATTGATCAACAGGAAACTACACCTTAGAGAGGAAGAAGACGAGAGATAAAGTAAGAATGGCCAAATGCCAGGTTGAACCTTTCCTTGCAAAGAATACCAAAACAAATACCCAACGATACTTCACATTAAAAATTGGAGAAAAAAAAGAAAAGAACAAATAAAGTGATCGAGCTGCAATGAAGTAAAAATAATCCAGGCTTGGGCTAAAAATCAAATTAATTCTGAGCATTAATTTCCAAAGATGACATTTCCCAGAAAATCTAATGTATCAAGAAGGAAATAAACAGATACATTACCTAAACGAATGTTAAGGGAAAGAGTAATTAGAAACTTTGAGATAAATCAAAATGCAATCAGTGGAGCAATAAGTTTGCTAAGCTTAGGCTGGCGGGGATCTATCCAAGGTTTCCTGATAGCTTTCTCTGATAACACAGCCCATTTTCTAAATAACAGAAATGCAGATTTCAATAACATAAGAGGTGAAATTATTATGAAACACAGGGAAAAGAGGGACCACCACTGGGACACCAGGGTGACTGAAGAACTTGTGGAAAGGGTGGAAAAATGGAAATCATAAAAAAGGAGTCTAGCAGGGTTTGCAAGTGGTGACTCTCAGTGACTTTGCTGGTTTCTAAGTGACATAAACAGAAATACTATATGGCCACAAAATCTGCTAATGGTACCTCTGGAACACACTGTCAGGTACAGAGAATAAACCGTGTGGGAATAAAGGAAAAGGTGATAAAGCTTGACAATACAGAGCCCCAAGGCATCCATTACAGTACAAATTAACAAAAATGTCTACAACCACAAGGATCTTTAACTGAAGATTACTGAGAAAAAGAAATACTTGGGTATATGGGTTAATCCCACACACCCATCCCACACAACTCAGAGCAACCAGTGAGCTGCATTCACAGAAGAAGTTATTTCAACTCCTGGACAGATCAGCTGAGTGTTTCCACCATCAATAGGAAAAGGCAAATCCCAGCTCCAAAGTGAAGATGAATTCTCCACCTGGACTAATCTGTAAAGCTCTGCCCTAAAGAGATGTATTTGAACTTAGCTTCCTGCAGAGAGAGGCAGCTGGAACAGCCACAAAAATGTTCATAAAATTTCATAAATGAGGCGTCTAGACAAGATCGATTTGCTTAGACTAAGGAAAGGAAAATAGGCGTGTTTATGCAGGGGAGGGATGACTCTTCTTTCTAAGCACATCAAGGAGATAAACACGAGGGAGGGAAAAGAAATATTTAACCAAGGAGGTTGGCACAGAGAGGAATGCACAGACTGCAAATTAAGAGAGATCTATAAAGACACTGTGAGGAACGGCAGATTTTGAGTTTATGGGATGGGTGACACGATGAACCTGCTCATCAAAGCTGATGACTCAGTGACTCAAAAGAACCCCATGAGTTTTAAACCTATTTTTTTTTTCTGCTTTTGCTTTTATCCTTTGGAAAATCAAAGTGAGGCAAATACAGTCTCAGGGTGGGGGGGGTTCATCTCACTTCAGCCCAAACTAGACCACAGAGGGGTTTGCATCGGAGCTAGGCACACTAGTGTCACTACAGTTAGTCATGGGTGAGAAATAGAAGTTTAAGGGCTGAATGACTCCTCAGACCTACTTTGGAGGTGCATCTTAGAACATGAGGACCCATGCCCCAAATGTGCCCATATCTCCTTGGGGACAATGCCTGGCCCCGTGTTTCATCAGGTGAATCCCATGCTCAGCACATTTTGAAATACAGCCCAAGTACTTTTTTTAAAGATACATGGGCAAAACTTCCCTCACTTTTCTCTCACCAGAAGTAACTACAAAACCAACAACCAAAAAAAAAATCACCCAAATAAATCACATAGCTGATTCTGTGTAGTCAGGTTATAGCTCAGTATTTAGTACTGAAGCAGCGAAAAAAGCAGGATTTGTGTAAACCTTGGGCAATCTCCACCAAACAGCTGTTACATGATGGCACACAATGTAAGAGAAAACAAAGTGCCTGCAGTTTTTGGGAATGACAAAAACGGTGAGCCCTGCCAACGTGAGCAGGTGAGAGCCTGCAGGCACACAACCAAAAAGTCCTACTCTGAGCAGTGCAGGAGGAGTGTCCTGGAGGATGAAAAGGCTGCTTGAAATGCAACCAGCAAATCATTCCCAAAAGAAATTTTTGAGCTTAGCTACTTAAATAGAGCTTAAGCTCTAAAATCCCTGGTTAGCTCCTTAATGCTGCTTTACTGGAGTTAATGTTAAAATAAATCTTCCAATATGTATCAGGAATCTTTATTTCTCAGTAAACAATTAATATAATAAAGCTGCATAGTTACAAATCAAAGTGAGGGAATAGGAGAAATGAAACAGCAACATTTCTCATTTATCACCACTTTAAGAGCAGAATTTAGGGTTGTATTCAATTATGTAGATACACACAGGAGTAAAGGGCTCTGCTGCTTCTACACAAGCTATCTAGATCCCAGGTCCAGATACAAGCAGAGCCCAGTTAACACTTGACCCTGCACCACTGGAAGCAATGGGAGTAGTGACTTCAGTGAGAAAAAATTTGAGTTCTTACAGCAAAATGTAAGCAAGTAGGTTTCTTTGTGCCATTTTCTGAAAGTATCCATAAATTTATTGCTTGAGATTTATCTTTTTTTACCAGGGGGATGGAGAAACTTTCCTCTTTTTTTGCCTCTAACACAAATGTCAATAAGCTGTAACATTATAAATAAACTTCCGGTGAACTGTTTATGGCACAACTATACAGTGCAGCACATTTCAAACAGTAAATAACTGAGGTTATAAAGAGAAGGGTGATTTCCAAATATTTCTTCTAGATGCAAGATAAGGGGATGTGGCATCTTGCACTATTTATTTGTTAGGGCATCAGTGTGCCCAAAAAAAGGGAAAAAAGACAGTATCATGAAATATGATAATTTTCACTTACTAGGGGAAGGTGGGTGGAGGGCAAAATGGGAATCTGTGCTATTCCCATCAGCATCACTTCAGTGAGCATCTGACCAGATTATTTCATTTCTTCATCTCCTCTGTGAGCAAAAGGGATCACTCAGGACTCCAAGCTTCCCTTGAAAGTGCTCCACAGACAATTTCCTCTGTTGGACTCTGTATCAGCTTATACAGCTCTGACTGCAGATTTCATTTAAATGGCTTGTACCCAGAATCTGCTTCCCAGTAATACATACATCACATTCAAAAAAA
>WEIT01002170.1:135215-183660 GCA_013389985.1 Dryoscopus gambensis | reverse complement strand
AAAAAAAAAGGAAAAGAAAAAAGACCACGGGGACATCTATTTACAGTTCAGTATGCCATAACCCACATCAGAGAGGTGCAGCACGAGGCTATCAGGTCACCCACCACCCCCTGCACTGGCCCTGGCTCAGCTCCTTCCTTTCACAAGTTGCCCCTCACATCATGGAGATATTCATGTGTCTCCACAGGGAAACCTACAAAAATATCACAGACCTTGTACAGCATTAAATACTTGGTTAATTAATTTTAAAAAGTGAAAGCTGATTAATTAAACTGTGGAAGTACTTTAATAAAACCTTAGAATAAAAGCCAAAGAGAAGAGGTGCAATTCTGCAAGTCAGTGCAATGGGGTGATAGAGGTGAGTAAGTGAAAGGGTTGAAAATGGCTGAAAATCTACAAAATATATACCTACAGTGAATACGTTTATAACTTAATACCATACCCATGCCATTGTGTTATTATATTGTGGTTTTTCACACACTACAACAGAATGACAGCATTCTTCACATTTAATGGTTTTCTGAGTGCATAACATGGGGGGAAATGCCAGGCCCCAGGGTTAGTGCTTCTGTTGTTACATTGCTAGGAATTTTCATCATGGTTTAACACTTGGTTGCAGCCAGGATTTAGTTCTAGGAATTATTTTCTCCATGTCAGCCACCTAGATATAAAAAAGGTAGCTAGCCATAGACTGTACCTCAGCACCAAAGTCACATTCTTGAAACGCACTGATTCATCTTCACCTTGCACTTGCCACTCAGCCTGGTGCCCAAAAACCCTCTTTCAAATGCCTCCCACAAAGGGAAAGTTTGCAGTAAAGCACTGCAGGTGTGAACATGGCTACACCAGCTTTATCAGATTTCATTTGCTTTCACTTTACAGACATTGCAATTTTAGTTTCTACTAATTGCAGTGATACAAAGAAGTTTCTGACAGTGCTGAAATAGCTCAATAATAGTAATTAAAAGAAAATTACAATTACAAGGAGTCCATGCTTCAATATGCCCTGAATAGAGCACTAAATTTTAAAGGCCACTGGGTCATGTAGCCTTACATTATTAAACAACAGGCATAGAACTTTGGTTTAGGTAATTTAAATGTCTCTGCTTTCACTTCCAGCCATTGGCTCATGAAAATTAATTTCTGCAGAAAGGATGATCTTTTATACAAATCATTTGAAAACCATCTATTTGGCTATCTCTATGTACCACCCTGACTTCGTGTCCCTTTCTTCACAGTATGTGACATGTCCTTTCAGGACCACGTTTCTGGCAGAGAGGAGATCAAGCTTCTAGGTTTTGTTTCATGACAAACTGAGAAATTCATCAAACTCAGTAAAAATTCCCAGAAAATAAACCAACCAACCAACCAACAACAAAAAAAACCCAAAATCATATTTTTCAAAATAGTAAGAGGCTTTTTCAGCTGAATTTAACCCTTTAACTTGTGGAAGCATTTTCCATTTGGCCAAAAGCTTGTTCATCCCTCTAGTCTCGGAAATATTTACTCAAAATATTTATTTGCAGAGGCTCAAACGCATGTCAGGACAAGAGCCAAACACCTGCCCAACATCCTGGTGTCCTGGGATGGCAATTGATGCATTTGGTCCCAAAGGCAGCTGTAGCATGGTTTGACCATATCTGATCAGCATCCTCAGGCACCTGCAGACTCATTTGCTGACAATTTCACCACAATGTGAGTCTGATCATTCCGACTTGTATGGAACAAATGGTTACAAACAAACTTTTGGTAGCCCAGATTGACAGAGGTCATATACTTATCTCTTTAATAGGCAGAACACATATAAAGACTAAGTCTTGAGGTAACATAATTGTCCAGCTTCAAAAGCAAGGAGCCATGATTTTATAAAATTTATAAATTCGTGGAAGAGTTGTTACATACATGTAGCTCATTACTCAGGGGAAGAAAATTAGAAGCACTACAAGCAACATGTAACTCCAAGACAAACATCCAATTTCCAGTCACTACACACTTCACAGCTTAATACAAAAAGGAACGTCACAGGGCCAAAATCTTTGACTCCAAACATCATATTCCCCATTACTCCAAAGTTTTGTGTCTTTTTTTTTTTGCTTAATGTGAAAGAAGAGACAGAGAGACACTTTTAGACTAAACCTGGTTTCAGAGAACTCTCATACTTAATAAAAAAAAAAATCAGCCAAGTTTCAGAGCCTCTGAGCACACGCACCCTGTTCTGGTTTGTTCCTTGAAAACTGCCTGGATTCCTCAGTATGTTCTGTACGGTCCCCTCTCACACTTCAGTATAGGAAGGGTTTTCTGTATGGTTTTGGTTTAGCCAGAACATATTTCAGTGCAGGAAATGCTGCCCAATTAGAAAAGATGTGCCTTTCTCTGATTTCTGGGAGTATCATCCTACCAAGTTCCCTAAATCAAGTATCCCAAATAAGCATTCCACTTTCCTCTGCATTACTTCATTTTTCTCCAGCCTATTTTGCCTTGTTTTCCTACCCTTTCAGTACCACTTAGCCACTTAATTCCTCATCCATCACATCAATTTTGATCACTCTGTGCTGTGCACGGTGTCTCTCACTATGTTACCTTTCTCTCCTCCCTGTCACATCCCAATCCCCTGAGCAGGCTCCAACAGCCTGGCTCTGTAACTCCAGGCTTGGAAACCTACACCTCTAATTCTGCCTCAAATCATCTTAATCCCCCCCAGTTCTCAATTTGTGTGTCATAATCCTCACCATTAAATCCTTCTACCGAGGCTCTACATGCACTCAACAACAAAATAACTTCGATTTGCAGTCATGTTGGCCTCAGGTGGGACAACATTGACCTAATGTTGTCTGTGAGGGAAATGACACCATTCCTACTGTGGCCAAGACTGGCTGCATTTGAAGAACTACACCCTCGGCAAGAAAACACACATTTCCTTTTTTCAAAATGTTTTCTTTTTTTTAATCTTTCAATTTATCTCCTTAATTTTGGCATTATAAATAGCACTCTGGTGCTTAAGGCATCTTCATTCACTTTAAGCACCTGTATCACATAGAGCAGTCTACATCTACAACGTCGAGACAAAATCCCCAACTTCCTTGGCCATATCCTTCTTTATGAGTGAGAGATTTGCCCATAGGGAGGAAAAGAAACCCTCTGCAATGGCATTTCCCCTTCTTATCTAGCTCCTTAACAACGAGCAAAAAAGCATTTGATGCTTTATGTGGGAGAGCGAGGGTTGGATGTGGGAAAAACAAGGGAAGTCCGGAAAGTCACCGTTCACTCAGCTGGTTTTTAGGGCTGCTCACTCTGGTTTTGGTCCATTCCTCGCCACAATACCAAGAACTCAAAGAGCACCAGGACCTGCACCCAAGGTCTTTACTGCTAAACTCATTTTCTGCAACTTTATCTGAAATGCCACCATCATCAACTTTAATGCTTTTATCCAACACCCAGGGCCAAGACACAGAGCTAAAACCTACCAGAATCAGGAGGTAAAGGAACTCTTCTCTCTCCTACTTGCTTAAGAAGGAAACACCTGGTTTCTAATGAGAAACACTGCTTTTAATCAGAGTATCTCTCCCAAATTAAGATTACAGATTTACTTATTTTTCACCAGTGAACAGTGTTTGAACACACTGCTGCTGGGGGGCAAAAAAGTCAAATCCCAGACAAGTTAAAATAAATGTTAAAAACCAAATGAAGATTAAGAGCATTAATAACTGCAACCACCCAGAACACACCGATCAGCTCAAAAGACTTAAATGTCACAAATGAAGACATATCACAAAAAAATAAAAAGATCTCCCCTGAAGGACAGGGAAAAGGGAAAATATAGACCCGGGGAGGAGAGGCTGACTGTTTACCTACCTGTTCTCAAAATCACTTCAATTCTTTTCAGACACGAGGGAAAGCTGGAGTTGGAGGGGTTTGAAATCAAGTAAATATACACCAATACCTGCTGGAGGCTCCAGAGACCTAACACAGCTCTTCATGACAAGGGAATCTTACTGTTGGATCCTTTATTAAACAGGAGTTAATGTTTCATTTGTTTGAAGGTAAATGACAGCTGCTCTAGGATCGCTGGAGTTCATGATACCTTGCTACTGTTATTACACTTTGATTATCGTTTGCCACTTTAGGTGTGTCTCAATTACAATGCACCGTGTCAAGATTCTCTTCCCTGTCACAAATATTGCAGATGGTTTATTTCCCATGTGTATGTTAGAGAAAGAGGTTAGGCTCATCCTTTAAATCTGCACTGCTTGGGCACTGAAATTTTCTGTTTGTTTTGCATATTAAAGCACAAAAATCTTTATTTTCTAAAGATGCATTTTTATAAAAATCAAGTTCCTCTGAGTCTGAAAATGGTTATCTTAAAAAGATGTACTACATTTACAACCTTGCTAATATCACCTTCTCTCACAGCCTTACTGTACAACCTGGTTTCAGATGGGCAGCCCTCACTGGATCTGGAGTTTAAGTTGCAAGTATTATCACTTCTGTCATATTTGCCAGAAATAAAATGGAACAATGTCAAAAGATGCTACTCAGCACCCAGAGGCAGGGATGGGATTTTAAAGGAGCTCTACAAAATTTGCAGCAACGTCTGCATTAAAAAATAAGAATGTAGATTTTGTATAGTGAGGATGTATAACTGCAGAATTTGAGAATTAAAAAAACAAACAAAAAAAACTCCACTAAACAGTGTTCTAAGAAAAAACTGTTAAAATGTTAAAAAATGAACTGAGGCTTTTTCATCTGCTTATGGCCCCGAAGATAAAAAGCTCTAGAGAAAAATTAAAACAAGTCCTAAAGCCATTACAGTTGCATTTTAATAATGAATTTCTCTACACTGACTCGTGCATGCATTATTTGTTCTGGTTATTGCTTGTTTTCTGTATTAGCTTAGGCCGCAAGCTCAACTGCATAAATGTTAACATACTTAGCAGTTAAAAAGCTTTAATTCAGCATCCATCTAAGATATTTATGTTTTCTCTCCTCAAACAGTTTCTCAAATTTCAGCCGTAGTTGAAGAACTGTATCAAAAAAAATGGAAATAAATCTCCCTCTCAAGCATAATTGTATTAAAAAAAAAATTACAGCCTGGTTCAAAAGGTAATCCTAGGGCAGGATTTTTAAAAATGCTCATTCAGAGCTGTTTTCATGGCCTGTAAGTGGCAAATTTGCCACCAGCTTCAGCCAGAGCAGATACAGAATTGTAATCAAGCCCTGCAATGGGTTAGAACTGCCCAAAGACTGAGCTGAAAAGGAAGGCTGTGACAGGGGATGTCCCAACTGGCCCCACCCACTCTGACAAGGACTTCTACCAATGCTTCTGCATGACAAGCAAGCAATTCTAAAACCCCCATCACTAAAGTAAACATCCACACATGGTACTGGAATCATGACACACCTCTTCTCCAACACAGGAATGTCTTGGTAAATCCCAGCAGCTCAAGACCAGCCCCCTGTATTTGCACAGAGCATGAGCTGCCTCTCTGGAAAAAAGCTTCTAAATTAATCCCTAATTAAAATAATCCTTTTGAGACAGACTACAATCACTTACCTCATCCACATTCTCAAAGGCATTGATGATGTCATATGGTAAACAGGAGAGAAGATCAATCACAAACCACGTCTTCAGGTAGTTCATCCGTATGAGCTTGGGATCAGATATAACCTCTCCCCCGGGGCCAACAAAGGTTGTGTGAAAGTTCAAAACAATGTCAACCAGAAAAATAACGTCCACGACACTGTCCAGCACGAGCCAGGCAATGTTGTTCTGCTTTGTCTTGAAGGACACGTTATATGGAACCATGATTGCTGTGTAGAAGGTTAGAATTAAGATGACCCAGTCCCAGGTGGTCTTAAAAGCACAATAGTGGAGTATAATGTGTGGTGGAGTCTTTGGAGCTTCTTGCTTGTACTGAGGAAGAATATCAGATCCCAGCTGGAGAACCTGTGAGAGGCAGAGAGTCAAATGTTACTGTTTCCAATGAGTAGGATCCAGTACGGGGCCTTACGGATTTCTAAAAGGGGCAGCACAGAGATGGGACAGTTTGTAAATTATCTGATTTATTTAGGATGTGTGGAGGAGGCTATCACTCAATGGGAGCAGCATGGCATCTGAGGATATCCCTGCAAAAAGGGAGGTCTTTGCAGATGGACAGAGGGGAAACCATGCCAACAGTGAGAGACGAGAGGCTCCATGCTCCATGAGGCTCTTCTTTTATATAGGACTATAATCTCCTGCATGCTCACTGTTGTAAAATTGTGGAACTGGAAACACTGCAAAATCCAAGCCAAATTCACTTAAGGCATTCCCAGCTAATCTAATTATGTCTTATCTCAGTCCAACACAAGAAACAACGGCACAAAGGAACGCACACGTGGCAATATATTGTACTGACAACTGGAAGATCCATTTGGGGATACATGTGGGGATCTGAAGTCCGTATGGGATAAAATAAATAATTACAGCAACTTTAAAACTCATTTCAACCCTACACCTGTCCCATACTGAGGCTGATGCACCATATTTCCAGGGACAGCTGGATTGAAAACAGCAGCCTCCGATGTGTAAAACTGATCAAACACAGGATGCTGCCTTAATAAAGAGGAGTAAACGGCTCTGAATAAACTGTGTAACAACTAAGAATATGAACTCAAGCACCACAGATAGGGATTCTCCATTAATTCTTTGCAGTCTTGTCTTTCAGATGTTTTTAAGACAAAGCTGTTACTGAGATCAGACAGTAAAAGTCTGGCTCTGCTGAAAATCTGTTCTCCAGGAATCACCAAGGGACAACAGCAGCCTCCCTAATTTTGTGCTGGGGAATGTGGCTTCCCAAGATGTCAAATCTGAGCCAATGTCAGGCTGAAGGGATGCAAACCTGCTTCTGCCTACCTGTTCCCACCCTCCCTAAGGTCATATTTAGCAATCATGATCTGTATGGAAAGTCAGTGGAGCTGACACAACAAAAAACTAACTTGTTACATTAATTAGCCATTTGTTTTCTACAGAGTCAGTAGAATTGCACAAATTTATCCACGGCCAGAAAAGCACTGGACCCACTACACAGGCAGCAGTGACAGAGAAGCAGAGACCTCCAGGAGCCCGTGGCTGCTCCCTTTGCCAACAGCCTCGTGTCACACCAGCTCCAGTGCAACATAAAGCCCTCTGTAGAGTGGTGTGGTCCCAACAGCACTTCCCAGAGACACCCACAGATGCCAAACCCTTGGTGAGACCCATAAAAACATCAAACTCCAGGTGTCCCTCCCCCAGTGCCCAGGACAGACTGACTATCAGCACTTCTATACCCCTGTAACCACTGGGGCACACTGAACTTGCTGGTGGATCCATGGGCTCTTCCCTGGAATTAAAGCAGCGCTCAACACAATCATTTACTCACAGCAGCCTTGTGAAAATCTCTTTCAAGGCCAAAATTTTCACCTGCACTTAACACACCATTTTGGTTTTGCCTCGTAATCTGGTTGTTATCTCCAGTTAACTCTTTGGACTCATCAGTGTCCAACACTTCACTGATAAATCAGCACTGGGATTTCTTTCCCTGGTTTCTTCAGGCCTGTTTGCCCCTGCCTCGTACACTGGGGCAGGAGCTGGAAGCATCCTCACTAGAGCTGGAAAAATAAGCTACTTAGGGCTCAAGCAGAATGTGATTAACACATGCCTGATAGTTCCCTGTGCCTCTGGTGGTGGAGTGCTCGGGAGCTCCCACGATACTGTAAAAGCATAATTATTATTCTTAACATAATATCATGCTGAGTTTGACATGGTGAGTGGGTGGCAAGTGGCTGTGGAGACCACTGAACTATAATGATTATTTCTTTCATGCTGCATGAATTTTTAATTTTAAATCACCAAAGAATACACAATATCTTGTTAGTCAGCTGCATTCACCACAGACTGTCTGAATTATTCCTGTGTACAGCTAATGAAAATGACTGATAACTGTTAAGTCTGATAAGGTGAGCAGCACATTCTGCAAGGGATGAGCTATGAAGATAATGATCCTTCTCAGACACAGAAATATGGAAAATGGGGCATGTACAGCAATGGTGAACCTCCACTCAGTCTGCCTTCCTCACAGCACTCTGCCTACAAAGCACTTTCCAGCCATAAACCACTTTTACGAGAGGAGTTTGCACACTCTCCAAGCAACAATTCCTGAGCACAACCTCATCCCACCTATTCCTGAACACACCTACTCCCCCACCTGTGGTTTTGCTGCTGACTGATCTAAATTTTCCTTGATGTGACCTAATGCCATTTCTTTTTCCTTTAGCTATAGCAGTCCTGGTGAACAATTTCCTCCCTCATTCTATGCAGCTGCTTTAGACTCATCTGAATATTTTTACTGCATCTTCTACTGTCTTACCTTCTCCAGGCTAAACCAAGAATGGATATAACTGGAATTACAGGACTCTGAAATGTCATGAATTTTAAAAGCATGAGGTGTCAGTAATCCAGCATTTATCCCATACCAATATGGGATCATCCAGGGGAAAACATCACGCTGCCAACGCCTGAAAACTGGGCGTTTCCATTCTCATGGTTTAATTTGAGGTTTTATAATCAAAGTTCACGAAAACCACAAAGGAAATGAAAAAAAAAAATACAATAATAACAACAAAAAACCCCCAAACATTTAAAGCTGCTATCAGTTCTACAGGACAAGTTCTCTGGCACAAGGGCTGTCATTTACAGTAGCTTATATGTTTCGAACTTACATTTTTGACCCATTTATTTTTCACTAAAAATGGACATGAAGATGAAAGCAGTACCCTTGTTTCATCAGTTAACCTGAAGGTATTCACTTGTTGCACCACCTGCACTGCTCAGGAGATGCTTGCAACCTCCCAGAGAGTTCATTTCATCAGTTCTGAAGATAAAAGTGAGGAGGGAAATACTGCAGGAATGGCTTGGCAAGCAAGTCAAGATTAGGGTATATATGCAGTCCATCAGGACCCAGACAGGGATGCTTCCAAAGAAGGTTCTCAAACAATCCCATTTCCCTGGGACAGGGACCCAAGGACATCAATCCTGGTTCCATGTCACAGTGAGACAGCAGCTGGAGGAGCACACTGTGCACCCCAAGTTAAGGAACAACCAGGAAGCTGAGGATTGTATGCACAGAAATAGGATCATTTAAGTACAAATGTCCTACAGAGAGTGCTTCTATGACCTGTCCTAAAAACATGGGCTTGCCACACGGTGCTGCTTTAGGACGAGTACAGGCAAGGCTGAAAAACCAGAGCCGGGAAATATTTTCCTCTAGGAATATTCATTTACCAGTGAGAATTAGGGTGGGTTTTCCATCCCACCCCGCCCTAGGAAGGGATCAGGCTGGTGTCCACCCCACTTACTTCGGCTAAGCGGGAGTGCTTGTGCACCACCTCAGCTTTGTTCATCGGCGTCAGCTGCTGCAGGACGCTCCGGCTGTTGGTCAGCGCCCGCGTCAGCCGGGCAAACTTGGTCCAGCCTGCAGGGAAAGAACAAAACCGCGTCAGAAATCGTGTCAGGACTACTCAGGCCTCACCCAGTGCAAGTAAATCTCCTTTGTGCTCGACGATATTCACTCTCAGACCCGAACATTTTCTCTAAAATGCCGCTCAGAGCAGCTTCAGGCTCCAGGCTTAAAGACCTTGCAAAAGAGGAAAAATACTGCTCCTTCAAGGCAAACACGGGTAAATGTGAGCAGAATCAAAACATTCTTTCTTCTGCCTTCTGGAGACATTGTGTTAGAGGGATGACATCGTGTTTCCAGCCTTCTGGGGACATACTCTGCTGCTGAAATCTAATTCTAAGCCACTGAAGTTCATGCAAAGGCTTCCCAAGTCTGCAAATCCTGCTGAAGGAAAATCCTCCCCAGCTACAGAAAGGCTCCTGCTGATTCAGGACAGCTGAAGCAGCCCCAGAAGTCTGATCCTTAAGTCTTTACTGGTTTTTGCCCCAACTAAACTTCCGGGGACAAAAATAAAACTGAAAAATAAAAAAGACTGCACCAGCAGCAATGCTTCAGACTCAAAAAAAAAAAATCATTAGGCCTTTAAAGTCAAATTAAGAACTTGATTTTAAATGGCATTAAGAAATACATTTAGCTATTATACTAATGATAAACAGCTGCTTTAATTGTAGCCTGATACCCACACACTGGGCTGCCCCTGAGGAACATTTTCCTGCAGCACCCGGAAAGGAGCAGTTTGTTACTGACAGCAGCACCAACCCAGGAAGGTGTCACCAAGTCATTCCTGCTGGAGAAACACCCAAATGGGATGGTGTGGATGCGTCAGTGGATGGGGTAAATGCGTGCAGCAAAGAAAACACAAGGATTTTTAGCAGTGTAGCAACTCAGTATTGAGGAGGAAAATTGAAAATCCAAGTATCTTCAGGAAGGATCCCAAGGACACCAAAGGAGATGCTCAACATTCAGTTTAGGCAGGTATAATGTCATTTTTTTTACCAGAGAGGTGTGGATAAAATATCAAACAAGTTACGGACAGGAAAGGGGTTCAGGAGAAGGTTTAACTTTCATTTAATTTGAATGCTGAGTAGGTGAAAATTGGGGGAAATACTCATATCTGAGAAAGGAAACATGACATTCCCTCATTAGAATCATCACAGAATCACAGAATGGTTTGGGCTGGAAAGGACCTTAAAGATCATCTCATTCCAAACCCCTGCCATGGGCAGGGACACCTTCCACCAGACCAGGTGGCTCCAAGCCCCATCCAGCCTGGCCTTGAACACTCCCAGGGATGGGGCAGCCACAGCTTCTCTGGGCAACCTGTGCCAGTGCTATGCTTACTTTTAAATCCCTTTTGCTGACAGGAGTCAGAGACTTGGGAAGTTAAGGGAAGCCCTGAGGGATAGAAAATAAAGAGCAGGGAATAGAAAAGACAGTAAAATGTCAAGAAAAAAATAATATACAGCTTGGCTTTGCCATTTACCACATACATTCACACAAATGTAAATCTACTGTTCATCGTTTAACAATCAGAACAGCTCAAAATACCATGACACACCACCAGCACTGCACAAATGTTTGTGTCTGGCTATTTATACATGACCTCAAAAATGCACATAAAAAATTCACTGGGGAAAGGTAAAAAATAGAACCATTTTATTAACTTTTCAAATGTAAACTTTAAATGTGAGCTTTGGATATGTCTCATGCTTCTGGAGCTTACAGGGCTATTCAATTAGGAATATGCACTTTCTGTATTAAACAAGGTCAAGGCAGACTACAGTGATCTATGAACTATTAATTTCTAGAAAAAAAATCCTTGCGCTTTTCCTTTTCCTAATTGTCTATAAAACTGCAGGAAGGAGACAGCTTTAAGACAGAAGTCAGAACTGTTCTTTATCTTTCTAAACCAGCAAATTCAAAGAGAAAGTGAGACTGGCAACAGCATCATGACAGCTCTGCCCAAGCATTTCTAGTAATTGCTGGAGGCCACAGTGCACCCAGGTGATTTATTTTGGGTCTCTGCAAACACACTGCAAGAACCAGGGAAAAAGAGCAGCTCTCCTCCAGGAAGGCGTTCACCCACTTCCAGAGCTGGGCAGATACTCACACACAGGCACACAGTCACTGTCTTCCTCCCCTGGAAAAATATTTCCCTGTGGTCCTTAAGGGCAAATATGCACAAGTCCTCAGTTTTATTTTGTCATCCTGCCTCACAGCTGACACGACAGTGATGGAAACATGCACAGCAAAGCAAAAACCACCACAGACAAACCACTGGATAGAGCCCCAGTCGCTCTCACTCGTCACATCTCAGTGTTGTCAGCTACTCCAACTCCTGACAGGAACACCAGCAGGGAGAAGCGCAAAGCCCTGTACCTAAGGAGGTACAAACCCATGCATCAATACATGCTGGAAAGTGGTTTGGCAGAAAACTATTGGGGGATTCCCAGGGGACCAAGTTGAACGTGTCCGTGCTGGAAATCCTTGGCTGAACTAGACCCAGAACTGCCAGCAGGGTCAGGAAGGTGATCCCTCCCCTCTCCTCCTCACTGGTGAGGCCAGTTCCTGCAGTACTGCGGCCAGCTAGAGGAGGATTTGGAGAAGAGCCAAAGGCTGGCAATGGCAGGTGATGGCTTCATGTACTCTCTAGAAATCCTTTGTCATGGCGCTTTGCAGGCTGAGAGATCCCACTCATAAAAATATGGGGTTTGAAATGCCTCTCTTACAAAAGCAGAACTGGTAAGAAATCCCTTGTCACTGTTTAAGGTAAGAAAAGTATCTGTCCTGAGTTAACCACAAAAGCAGAATTCCTGGGGAAGTTAGGGAAGATGGAGGAGTAAGCTGCATACCAGACAACAGCAATCCTTTTGCTGTAAAAATAAAAAGAAAGGAAAAACTACTTTTTTTTTTCAAATTCTTCTTCACCACCATGTGAGATCATCAATGTCATGTGAAAGAAAGTAGCCACACATTTTAACATTCAAGGTTACCACTCTGCTCATCTGGTCTGACCTCTTCCTTTCAAAAGAAAAACCATTTCATCATGTCCTTTCTCCACCAAGACCAAAGCTTTGCTTTGTGCCAGAGCAGACCTTTTGCAAAACCCTTCCAGCCTCGTTTAGAGACTTCACATTTTCACATTTCTTTCAGCCCTGTGAAGCCCATGATTCTGGATATTGGAAGCACACAATACGCTGACATGACTTTTTTCTCCAATTCAGCACCAAGTCCGGCATTATTTTACCTGCTCCAATCTATCCATCTGCAGTAGTGTGAAAAAAGTTCCAGGTTCTTTTGTTTCCTATTTACAACCCAAGAGAATTGAAAACACAGCAACAGCAAGATGCTGGGTTATGAGTGGGAAGGTGAAAATGTATACAGGCTGCCTTGTGTCTGAAATAATCTGCACAGGGCATATTTCTCTGTTTCTTGACCTTGCTGTAGACTAGACAAGTTCAGAATTATATTTAAAACCAATGTGTATGTTTAAATAGACCAGGGAAAATTTGCATAGCTGCCTACTGCTGTCAATGTTTCTTCAAACAGTTCTCTCCTTTCTTTTCCTCTATAGACAGAGACTTGAAAAGAATGATAATTTTATCCCAAGTATTAGTGACCGCCTGTCCTCACAGATATTTTCAGTCTGGAAGGAGAAAAAGGAGCTGCACAAATAGCAGGTGCAAGAGGGGCAAAACCAAAAGTGCACTCATGAGAAAATGCAACACTTCGGATGCTCTCTTCAGCTCAGCTGGATTGTGTCTTTCTTCCACAGCACCACTTGAAAATCAGCACCTTGAACTTGCACTCAGATTCTTGGGAAAAAAGCAGCAGCATCAGATCACACACCAGATCAGGCCAGCAGCTGCTCCTCCTTACAAGAAGTTAAACTGGGTGTTCCAGACAAAGACGTGAACTATCTTGAATGGAAAATTCTGGAATAGCAGACACTTAAAATGATTGTTACCCCTGGTTCTCTAATTACTTTTTTATTCAGGGACAAAAGCATTCGTTCCCCTGCTTTTAAAAAAACCCTCACAATCTGCATTCACTCTCGGGATCCAAAACAAAGATCTCTTAAATAGGAACCTAGCAAAATATTTCCCTGTTTCTATCCATTATTCAAAGTAAATATACTGCATTCTGAATAAACTGGAGGTTTAACAGTTACAGGAATAGGACATGAAGAAAGCAAGCACGCCGATAGACATGAGCTAAACTAGTCTCTGCCTTGGCCCATCTGTAATGCTGCCCTTCCAGGCATGCAACTTTCTTCTTCCTCCATGTATTTTAGACACAATTAAATATTTCACATTCACAAAGTATTTTCTGTGTCTCTTGCCCTAAATAGGACTGCCAATTTGACAGCCCTCTCAGTGTGGGTCTAACTGAGACAGAGATGACTTTGTGGCGTCCTTCACACAACAGCTGAGCCAGAGGTGTCTCTAAAGAGAAATAAAAACAGGAGTACTAAATTAATTTTCTTAAATAGGTATTTTTTCTGAACCTTAGATGCTGTGACATTGGTTGAAGCTGTTGATGTTGTGCCAGGATGCCTGGGGGAGTGCAGGAGTATGGGGGGGAGGTAACCAATGGTCAGGTGAAGCAGACAGAGCACCCAAACACCTCCTCAGAGGAGGAAAAGCTTTCCAGAAGGGTCTGAGGAGCTCATTTAGCCACTCACCAGATTCATGCACCACTAGAGAAATTACATGGTGCCTGAGGGGGAAATTTCCAGGTTAGAACTTGACACTATTGTCCTTCCACCACCAGAAAGTCCAAACTATCCTACCCACTACAGCATATGCCTTTCCATCAGCTACTCCTCCAGCAAGAGCAGTATTATGCCCACACATCTTTCTCTCTGAGATCCCAAATCCCTCCTTCTGTTTTACACTGGACAGCTGGGATGGGCACAGCTCTGTGGCAGCTGCCCCCCAAAAACCTCACCTCCACCGCCACACTCACTGCTTTCTCTGTGTGCAAAATCCTTGCCAGCCTCATTTAGAGACTTCACATTTTCACATTGCTGCCAGGTGCACCCTTGCACTGCCACAGGGACCTCTCTCTGCCCTTCTGGTCACCAGCCTTCCCAACAACACACCCTGCGTTTGGATCCAGCACACAAACACCCCCCTCCATCTCCAAGAGCCCTCCTCATCGCTGCTGCCTTCCCTGGGTAAGGAGAAATGCCAGCCAGGTCCAAGATGCTGTTGCAGTGTATGGCACAGCATAAAAAGAACCAGAGGAAAAGCTGTCCAAAGACAGTGCAGCAGGGGAGGCTTCCCCAAGCAGAAGTGATGCTGGAAGGGATGAGATAGAATCATTGAACAATTTACGTTGGAAAAGACATCTAAGACTCTTTCCTAAAGGCTATGTGAGACTAAACCTTGGAATCAGAAGGATTTCCAAGCTAACAAAGCTCACAAAACAGAAAATATTTTCAGATATAACTATATGCAAGTGATAAAACCCTTAGAACTCTCACCATAATTTAACTAGGAGTGGAAAATTTGCAGTCTCTCTGACTGGGCTTGTGTACAGTTCCAAATACAGATCTAACCCCCCCAGCTAGCAGCCACGCTGAGAAAAAAATATTTCATTTGTAAACTATATTACATTAAAGCTAAATCCATACATCAGAGTTTATGAAGAGTTTAAAATCTCAAGGTGAAATATTAATGTCCTTTATAGTGCACTTGCTCTGCAAAACCTAGACATGACTGGTTCCTCCCAATAAAGCATTAGCGTAGCTGTACTGGGTTGCAATTAACTTTTAAATCAGTGTAACGGGGAACCATCCCCCTACCTTAGACTGCAGGGAAAACACTTGGGATAAGAATTATATTCTGTGTGAAAAAAACAATTGCAGAGGGCAATTCCAGCAGTGCTTGTGGTAGTTCCTGCCTGCAGGAGCACAGGAACAGCTCCCGACCATGGAAAGACTGCTCTGATCTCACAGTGAAGCACGAAATAGTTAACATGCAAGACGCTTAAATAATATATAATTTATGACTTGGCCACAAGAGCAAAGAGCACTAGCACTGCTCAGAGTTAGGAAGTGTGCAGTTCAATTGGTAACATGGATCATCCTTTGGCATAAATAGTTAGCATGTATAAATATCAAATATTTCTAGACTTTCAAGCAGTAAAATCATTACAATGGCTGGCTGTTGGCTCTTTACTGCAGGCAAAGTATGTCTGAAAGAGTTCACTGTCTCTTTGAAAAACTTAATAATCCCAGTGTTGGATTTTTAGAGAGAGAGGGATAAACAGGATTCCTGAATAAACAGATTAATGGCCAAACAATGTTCAATCATTCCCATGATGCAATAAAAATATTTCTGGACTGAGAGTCCATTAAAATGAAATTCAAAATATTGGGATAAATTTCCCGAATTGAAATTCTGTGTGTTCCACTGTCTGATAATGCACTGCACTCCTGGGATAATTTTTACATCCAACCTCCCTTCTTGTTCAGTGTTGTCTTCCCAGTTACCATCCACCCACTGTGACTGCTGGGGAGCTCAGCATGGATGAAGAACTAATGGGTAGTCTTGGGCATATCATTTTACCGCTCTGAGCTTCAGTTTCTCTTCCATAAAATGAAGATAATGCTAATTGCCTAATTTTCAAGCCATTTTGAGATCTACTGATAAGAAGGACTAAGATTTATATAACTCTAGACTACACTTGGTATACATTTTAAAATTAAAGAATATATTTTTTAAATTTAATTCTCAAATAGCCTTAAATGTACAGTGTCCAAGTTCTTAAATTTCATTTTTCTGCAAATAAGGCTAAACTTTTTACACATACACAGGGCCACTGGGGAATTACTTCCCATCAGTGTATAAAAACAGGTGCAAATTTTGGGAAGAAGAAGGACAAAAACAAGATTCTAATTACTGTAAATCTCAGTCATCTAGCTTTTAGGAGCTGGTCAGATAGCAAAGTGCTCATCCCATCACATCACCTCATCGTGGTTCTGCATTTGAATCACCCCAGAGACACAGAGTGGCCAAAGCCTCTTGCACAGCAATCTTCACCAAATTGACCCTGTGTGACACTCTCAATGAGATACTGAGACCATGCAGTTCCGTAAATTACAGGTTAAATGAGTGACGAACTTGCTACTCGGCAAGTATCAAACAAGGAGCAGTGGAAAATAGTAAAAATTTATTACTGGGAGCCTTCCGCACCCCCGTGGCCAGGCATCCTGTTCAGTGCTTGTCTCCAGGGTTTGAAAGTCCTCATAAAATAACTGACAGAAGTGTCAAATGAAAAGAGGATTAGAGGAATGTTAAACAGCACTGAGGGCAGTCAAGCAGGATGATGGGCTTGATAACTGGGCACGTGCCATTAAAACATGTTTTAAATGGAAAACAGTCATCCAGGGAAAAGCAATGCAAACTGTAACTCCAGCACGGGAGGGGGAAACGTCCCAAGCAAAGAATGGTTCTGAAAAAGATCCAAAGGTCTTGCTAGATGAGCACTTCAGCATGTAATTGGCTTTGGCAAAAAGTCACCTGCTCCTTGGATACATAACAGTAAGGACTGGGCTTGGAGAGGCTGAGCAACGGGCAGTAAGGAGGAATTAGCTGGAAACTCACCCAGCCACAGCAATTGCTGCAGAAACTGACTGGGGACCTGGGAGGCTGAAATCCAGGCCACCACAGCTTCATCCCTACTGCTGCCAGCGAGCTGGATTAAAGGGCAGCTACAACATCCACGTATCTGCCATCTCCAGACCTCCAAATTCAGTCTAGACAGAGGTTTAAGGAGCTGAACTCATTTACTTTATCAAATGAAGGTGCAGTGATGAGCTGATTATATGTGTAAATGCCTTAGTGGGACTTTCTTAATACACTCGAAAAAAAGACATAAGAAGATGCCAATGCAAGAAGCCGAAGCCAGGCTAATTTGACACTTCTTTAAGGCCAAAAGCGTAATGCAGAAGCACAAAAAATATTAAGTAATATAGTGGATGCTCAGCCTCTTCTAAATCAATACTGGATGCCTCCCTGGAGGGGATGGTTTAGTTACACACAAGTTCATGGGTTCAGCAGAGGAGCAACTTAGTGAAGCGGAATGCCCTGTGTTACACAGATCAGACTTTCAAACTCCACCACATCTATACTTATTATTTTAGATTTGGCTGATGAGTGTTCAGTTTTCTACATACGAAGTGTATCCATCTACAAACAGCTGCTGCTTTAAAGATCAACTTCCAGTTTAATTCAGTCTCTCACAGGGTTAGATTCGATTTCAATGGGATTTCATTTTCATTGCACATTAAACTTCCAGAAATTTGCAGACAGTTCATGTGCATTGGTGGGTTGCTGATGGAGCACACAAAGGGCTCCAAAGGCTGTATCAGATTCAGAGAAAAAGTACTTCATTTCTGTGAGGGAAACTAAACAACCCCAGATATGGAAATTCCCTCTTCTTCATGAGGGTGGGTCTCCAGCAGCAGTAAAGCAAGAAATTATACAGAGGGGGAAGCAGGAGTGAAAATAAGGCCTTGGAGCATCACTCCTGAAAGTGAGGAAACAACTCTCTCTGTGACTCTTCAGCCTGTGCAGTGTCTGCAAAAGTGCCAGCAGCACATCACCGAACACATAACAGGGATGAGTAACAGGGATGCTTGTCCTGCAGGAACAGGAAAAAAGCAACCTTGGAAGGTCTTCCTGGTTACTGGCAAGCTGTGCCTATCCCAAATTGATGGTTAAAAATACTATCTAAAATAGTATTTTATCTAAATATTATCTAACTATCTAAATACTAGAAGAGACTCTCTCTCAGCATCATTGCACTGAGTTGTCTGCTCTTGACACTGAAAACTCACCCGGTGTCCTGGCAAATGACCAGTTCTCTTGTCACCCCCCTCCCCACCAAAGTCCTTTCTCCCAGCCCAGGAGTCCCTGGATGCTGCACTCTGGACCCAGGGGAGAATGGAGAAATGGAGGTGATCTCCTTGCTGCCTGGAAGGGACTGAAACTGCAGATCACAGCAAAAGGAAACAGCATGAGAACAAGTGGGTCTCTGTTGCAATGAGACCCTTGTTATTACACCCACAGAAAAGTGCAATAAAAACATGTTAAGGATATCCAAATTGTAACCTACTAAATTACTGTGATGGATTACTGTCAAGGTGATGTACTCAACAGGGTACACTGTGCTTCAGCTAAACGTAGAAACCTTATTTTCATGCTCTAATCCCTCCACCCACCTCTTCTATTATCACCAGGATTGATACCCCCTCAAGGAAAAAAAAAGTTCCCATGTGCAACTAGTTATATATGCTTAATAACTTGCACTTATTAAAGATAAAAAAGGATCAGAATTATAGGCTTAGCAAGGATTAGTAAGGCATAAGTGCGTATTTCTGCAACTACTACACTTTTTATAGCCCTGTCATACTCTGAGATAGAGTTGTATCATTATATAGAGTTATATAACCATAAAGAGTTATATCACTGGAAGCATTACAGCATTGTCCCAGACAGACTTGATTATCAAAGTCTGGCTCTATCAAGTTAAAAGAAAAAAAAAGAAAAAGCAACTTCAGGATCCTGCTGTGCCATCTCCTGATCCCACCTGTTAACAGCACACGGTCCTGAGTTGCAGAGGCCTCATTAACACACCTTTGCATCCTGATTCACCATCCCATCAGTATTCACTACAACTTCCCCATCACTCCAGACATGACAAGCCTGATATTTCACTCCACAGAGACTCCAGATAACCAGTGAGAATCTTAGCAAAAAAAAAATTCTAAGTTTACCTAAAGGCCACATTTTTTCTTCACTGATGATAACAAAAGGGAATAAAAACATCGCACAACTAGGTCAAACACCATTATTATGGAGTCTTTTTTTTCTATACTTAAACTTTCTGTTCAATAGAATCTACAGCACTCCTGGCTTCAAATGGTCTTAAGATTTTAAGCAGCCTCATTCACCCTTCTAATAGTTAGGGCCCAGAAAAATGGCTTCATTTTTTTCCTGACTAATAAACATGAGATTATTGCCATTGTGTGTCTTTGGAGGAATTGAAAGTCTTCAGATGTTTTTAAAAGGCCATTGGGTAAAGACAGAATAAAAGCTTAGCAAGCTGATAAAAGCATCCAACTGTGACCCGACAATGGTACAAACATTAAAAAAAAAAAAGGATTCTTTGGATTTTATTCGCTTGAAGAAAATACATAATACAGTCTTTCATATGCTTGTAGTGGCCTTCCACCCCTGCAGTGCACGGCCTCAAGCCAGGACACCTGCGGATCTGGCCCTCTGCCACCACAGGTGGGACCTGCTGCTTGCTACTGAATCCAGATCAGACAAATATTCCTATTAGCAAAGACGAGCAGGAGAAGGAAAGAAGAAGAGATCAGACAAACACAGCACAGGTCCTTTACCAGAAAATAAGGCACTGGCCCAGTGACCACCAAGTGCAGCCATCGCCTCCTGCCTCATCACGAATTCTCACACCTCTTCTTCTTCCATGCTGCCCTCATCCACAGCTCATCCAGCCACTGGCTCAGGAGCTGGGGCACTATAAACCAAAAACCAAATCAATGGAGGGTGTTCTCTCTCCCCTCCAGACCTGCACAGCTGCCAGAGGCACCTTCACCCAGGAGGGAACACATCAACCAAGTGGCTGATCCTTCCTTCCATTATCATTTTTGCTGCTTCTGCTGGAGCTGCTGGGGGGTTTTGACACTTTTGACTGGTTTGACACTTTTAAAAGTAATTTTCCATTTACAAGAAATGGCTTTACAGTACTTTTTGGTCACTGTTACATTGCCATACATCACAGGTCTCCCATGCATAGGTCTCCCACGCATCACCCAGCAATAATAGATCCAAGCATGAGTAACAAGAAAACAAGTCAGTCCAATCTTTAGTGTCGACTCTCAGAAAACAAGGGTTTTGATCTCTGTCACTGTATTTTATGAGAGGAAGGTTAGCTTTTAAATATCCCTTTTCTCCAGTATTGCTTACAGTCCAGTAAGTTTCAACAGCTTTCTGGTCTGCAGCAAATTCAGAGCCTCCTGGGTGAGCCCGGGAAAAATTTTCATTACTTTTACTCCCTCTGGCAAGCAAAGCCCCCTCCTCCTCTCTTCTCCCTCCTCCTCCTCCTCCTTTCAGCATTAACAGAGCAAGTGGTGAGCACACAGGTAAGCAGAGACAGACACCATCTGTCACAGTGTCCCAGACCTCTCGGACTCCCTCTGCTCGCACGGGGCTTGTCCTGGTGAAGTCAACTGCATTTTTTGCACTCAACAAACAAGTTTTTAAGTCCACATCGGGAAAAAAAAATCCCACCTCACCCTGGCAATGTGCTTTGTAGTAAGACAACTGTTTCGTTTGTCTGCCCTGTTTTCACAAACCCAACAAGCTCCTTGACACTTCTGGGCAGATCTGCATCCTCAGCACCACTCCCTGTCCCCCAAACTTGATGTTCCCTGGCAAGGTCTCCATGAG
The DNA here is from genome assembly GCA_013389985.1 of Dryoscopus gambensis. Lineage (NCBI taxonomy): Eukaryota > Metazoa > Chordata > Aves > Passeriformes > Malaconotidae > Dryoscopus > Dryoscopus gambensis. The sequence continues at coordinate 162,701 of WEIT01002170.1, read as the reverse complement.
ATGCCAACCCCACTGCAGCCACTGCAAGCTGATCTGGCCGACCCAACCAGGTATTTCCAGGAGTGGGGACACACACAGACACTCTGCAGGGTAGATACAACCATGGGTATGATTTAAATACCTCACAGGAGCGTGATATACTGAAGCTTCACAACAAAGCAACACACCTTTGAATGGTGCAGAACGTTTTGGTATGGAGAGATTATTGCATAATAGCATCAATATTTTATTTCTGCTGAATTTTTAATCTCAAATTTACTGCTCCCATAAGTAATACACAGTAACTCATCTGCACCACGGTTACTTATGTATTATGTATTGCATGGTCCTGGCAGAATTTCTGAAGAAATATCCTTCTTTCAAAAAGGAAAAAAAAAGTAGCCCTTTCAATGGCAAATCCCAGCACTCAACAGCAGTATTTTACTGAAACCCTTTTTCACAAGACCTCAAAAATTCTCCACTCAATTTTAAGGTATATGTTTACCAATCTCGTAATTCAAAAAGAAAGTGGCCCGGCAGCTTCTAAGCATGCTGTAGTGTTATCTGCAGGGACAATGAATTATGTATCTCTCATAGCACCATGTCTGACACAAAAACACTGTGATCCCAGTGCCCTGGGATCCCAGAGATCCACACAGCTGAGACAGAGGGTAATGCAACAGTGCTGTTTTCCCACCCCTCTAGTAAAGTGGTGCAAATATTTGATTTCCTTGTATAAAGGATGCAAAAGACAAGCTTTAATTTATGCAGAAGCAGAAGAAAAATCGGGTCAGTGGTTTGCAATTATGAGGTTTGTTGGAGGCACTGATCAATGCTAATCAATGCTCTAACCAAAGCACCCTGAGCAGATTCTTAAGGCTCCAACCCTGTGCTTCTAATGGACTTGGGAGATGTGGCTGCACTGCCTCTGCGATCTTCTGTTTGCGTTTTGGGGGTTTTAGGGTATGACTTTAACAGAAGTAAGGGCTCTTTAGATACAGAGGCTGCTGAGGGCAATATTTTGTGATGTCCATCGTTAGTACCCGGCATTTTAACTAATGGTGCCCTTCAGTGCAGAGCAGCAGCACACAAGTCATGCATTTCAGTGCTATTGCTCTTTTCCACAGGAACAAATACTCCTGTTCTGGATGCCACAGAGGTTCTGCTCCTCCTCAGCTACCAGATGGGGAGGGGAAGAGCTCAGCCGCTGGAGCACATCCCTGCCTCCCCAAGGCAGGCAGCAGAGTTTGGAACTCCCAGGCTGAGGATCCAAGGGAGGCAACATTCATCATTTCTGCATTTTGAGAGCCACCTTCAGTATGTTTTCTGTGTCCTGCTGAAGTCAAACACTCCTCAGTGCAACTCAGTCCTGCGGGAAGTAGGGCAGAGCCAGGAAAAGTGGGGTTTGGGAGCTGGCTCCATGACAGATACATCTTGGTTCCCCCAGAAAGCATCAAAATAGGAAACCAGATTCTTGCAAATACTGGCTTTTCCTTGCTGAGCTCACACTATGCACTACATATACTGCAGCAAGGAGCCAGTCCCATGCCTTCAGATACCTATTTTTATATTTATTTTTATTCATATTTATACCTATTTTTAATTGACCGGCATTTACCCTAAAAAATTCAGATTATTTCCAGGCAGAAGAATTCCACATTATGGAACTGAAAGTGAAATAAAGAACATTTGCAGGCTGCTAGCTAAATTGTAGAGGCAGTAAAGTTTATGATGGTTGAGAAGGTATTCTTATATCAGGATCTTATAATTTTATGGATAATACTCTCTAGACAAAAAAAAATTGTCATATTTAGTGTTATCTCAGAAGGGAGCCTTTCGTTTTAAGTCTGCCTTTATAAACTGACTTTTCAGTTATCCAAACACTTGTACTAAGTGCTATCTAGATATTAAGAAATTACTTGAAACATTATTTGCATTCAAATGACACCAACTTTATCCTAAAGATGGCTTAGAGCACACCAGCTCAGAGTGAGATATCAAGGCTCCTTCAAGCGTGAAGGGAAAAACATAGTAAAGAATTAATCATCAGGAGGCAACTTCCAAGAGACATGGATAATGTCCTCCTTTATGTAAGCGTGCATTGTTTCCCCCACAGCAATACACATGTAAACCTGACACAAGACATGTGTCATGTAACTAAAGCAGAGATGATGCTGCCAGATCCTCTGCACCTCTCCCCGCCGATTTCTCCTGCAAGGCTGCAGGCCTGGCCATGGGCTGTTCAGGGACAAGAGCATTTCAACAAAATCCTCCCCTGCAGCTGGTAAGTAACAAGCACAATGCCCACTGCCATGCTGTCATCACTCCTGAGCAGTAATAAATGACTCAAGCAGGCTGTTGCTTTTGCATTTCACCTCCAAGAGGGAAGAAATATCAGCATCTCATCACAAGGAGCTGGAGTTATTTTTTTCCTGAAAAGATGACACCTGTCCCGTAACAGAAAGATCTCCCAAAGCAACACAGCATCCAAACAACTCAAAACCATGTACTTTTTAGAAAGTGCCAGCTGTAGTGATGAAGAAGTGAATTATGAAGGAAAAGGAAGGTTTGTGACTCTAGAAAAACATTGGTAGCGAATTTCCACTCATGGTGATTTATCTTTTTTTTTTTTTTTAATAATTTAAGAGAGTGGAATTGAAACTCTGACAGGTCACGAAACATTTCCTCAGTTCAAGACACAGATCACAGACATGGCACATCCCTGTGACAGGTCTGACCTCAAGCATTTATTTCTATCATTCACAAAAAATAACAGTGTATTTCATGTTTACCTTTTGTTGAATCATCTTCGATTGGTTGTTTGAATAAAGTGATATCCTTAAAAGTGCACAGGAACAAAACCACTTTTTCATGCTCATTTCTTATGGGTGCAATTTGCATGTAGAACCAAACTGGGGTTCCTGGAGCAGAGAAAAAAGGGACATTGGAATGTGGTGTAGTACAAATTTTGCCCAGCCCATAACATTTATACATTTTTACAACACACAGGTAGTTTAGGAGTGTATCTCAATATTTCTGCATCTTCCAGAGCTTTTTGTTTTACTTCCTCCAAGGAAAACAACATATTCCCATTTCTACAGCTTCATTTATCTAACTGGATGATAAGCAGAGACAGGAGGCTATATAAAACTTCATTCTGAAATTAAATACATTGTTCTTCCCCTCTTGCTTTTGTTTTTTGCCAGCATGCCTCACAAACTTAGGTCTGAAAGGTAGAAAGGCAAGAAAAAAAATGGGTGGATGGTATCTTTGATCCCTTCTTCACATAATATGGAGCTATCAAATCCAAAAATGATGGACTATACTGTGAAGTGCGCCAAATTTTATGTGACATAATTTAAGAAGACTTGAGTTGGACTCCCAGTGTTGTATCAGGACAAATAAGATTTGATTTCTTTTTTGTGTTTCAGGTCAAACCTCCACCTCCTCACTGCCCTGCCCAGTGCAGCACTCTCCCAGCACAGTTATCCCTACTGAACTTCTGAAATGAAACCAAGTATTTTTCCAATCCTACCACTCAATCAAACAAACAGCCAAAAAAAACCCTCGGTGCTCGAGCGGTCAGCTTGGGTTTTGGTAAATCCCCCGTTTGCACAGGGCTCCTGCAGGTGCTCAGGACCTGAAACTGACTCCAGGCTGACACACACGTGGCGGTCCCCCACACGCATGCAGGTGTGCTCCATAAGGGGTGAAATCCTGGAACACTTGGAGCAATTTTCTTAGAAACACCCTGTTCCCCTGCAGGGCTGCGAATGTCAGACGTTCTCCAGCCAGCAAAGCTCCGTGTCCCTGCCTCCCAAACGAGCACCTACACACACTGCACCACAAATGCCTTCACAGCCAGCTAATTACCTCTGGGATTTGATGTGCTTTCAGCCAGCTGACAGAATGGCTTTTCTCCTGAGCTGCCTGAGAGCTGACACGTTGACACAAGCCTCTTGCCCACTGTTATCCCACATGGGCACTGCAGGCCCCCCCAAATCTCCTCTAATGCACCACGTCCGGGAGCTGTGCCAGGAACTGCAGGATAGATCCCAGAGGGCAAAGAAAACCATTTGGGCTAGGACTACTGTGGGGAAGGTTAAAACCCACAAGGGTTTATTGGAATTCAACTGGGATTAAACCAGTAACTCACTACCAGTAAGCTGGAGAAGTGGGAGAGATGTGGGACTGCTTTTTGTGATAGTTCCAAAACCATTATGCCGATTACTTGATTATCTTAATTCCCAGTTGCTAACCCAAGACAAAAGACTTTTACAACTACTAAAACAGAGTGCTGCAGCTCTCTGGAGAAATAATTTGCACTTATACCTGGGAAGCCATTGGCACTCTTTGAGAAGCTCAAAGAGCAAGCAGACAAAACATCCTGTACAAGGGTGCTGACAAAAATCAGAGGCAAGGTGACTACTGCTGTAGAAGCAGCAAAATGGGAGAAAGCAGGCGAAGAGGTTTCCTGAGTATCACCACATATATATTCATATAGAGACAGAGGCATGTATATACATATACATATACATATACATACACATATATATATATATATGTATGTATATGCATGCATGTCTAATGTGGTTGGTGAATAGTTGTGTGGACAGAGGTAAGGACTATATAATAAGGGAATGCAGCAAAGCAGAAGAGAGCTGTAGCAAGCTTTCAGGTCTGAAGCTGGAGCCTGCAAGCTGGGTTAAAACACCAAGGGGAGTGTGAAGTCAGCAGTCAAACAGCTGCTGCCAGAGAACATCGGTCCTTAAAGATCATCTCTGTAACACAAGAGAGAAGGATGGGAAAGCAACCTGGAAACCTCGAAATCTCCCTTTGCCAAAAGAAAAAGAGAATTGGTAAAGGAAAAAATAAACCACATTATGCCAAATTATCAAAAATACACAGCACACCTGGACCTACAGTTTGAAGATGTGGGTGGGAGGGTGCTCTGAAGGCACTGCAGGCCTCGTGTAGGTGATAAACAGAAGCCCTTCCACAGAGTAACCACCTACACTCTGCAGAAGTACATTCATACCAACAGATCTCCATTTCTTTCTCTGCTCCAATACTCAGCCTGGAGGATAAGCAGGCGGTTCCCAAGGACCATCTTCCACAAGGCTCAGAGTACGACAAATGGAAGCAAACCCTGAGCACACCAGCTGCTGAGCTGGAGCCAAGAGGGGAGCCTGCTAGCATTAGTGAGAGGTTGAGGTTCTGGGCTTCGGGTGATGGAGAAGAAAGCTGACAACAGATGTTATGGATGGGAAGTGACTCAAGCCCGGAGAGAAATACTGAGTAATTTTCCATTAAGTCCTTCTGTAATCCTGCACAACTTATGGAAAGTGTAGGCTTGGAGATCCGGGCAAAGGTGAAGATTTTATTAAGGCAACCTGCAGCTCAATAAATCTCTGCAGCATCATCAAGCTCCAGCAGACAATCCACAGCCCAAAGCAAAATCATCTTCCTTGTTACGGGAAAGTCACCAAGAGAAGACCTTTCTCTTTTTACACATAAATAAAATAGAAAGGAATTTAATTCGGGCCCATTCTAGAGCAAGACCTGCTCCAACATTTACTAACAGAAGCCAGGGTTGGGGAGAGCACAGGGTCTCTGGCATCCCCTTTGGAAATCAGATGGACACAGGGCATGGCAGTACTGGGCACCACCACCAGCAAAAATACCCAACACGAGACTGTCCCAGGAAATTCCCCTGATGTGAGGGGGCATCCAGGTGACCTGCACAGGAAATGGGAAGAGAAGCAGAAAATCTGTAGAACAGACACGTCCATATGCTTAGGAACCAAAAAGAGGTCATTTGGAGGGCTCCCGTGGGCACCTGCAGGAACAGCTGGACTTCAGGGCTGCTCTGGCTTCTCTCTTTAATTAACATATTGTCTAAAATGCCTTGATGTAGGCAGAACTGGAGAACTCTGAAGGCATTTTCCCCTATTTTAGTGCCCACACAGGAAGATTTAGTCTAAAAAGGGAAAACAGAGGTAAAGCGTAAGAGGAGGTGTCCAGGATGCTCCCTTCAATGTCACGAAAAGATTTAGGTGAGTTTGCAGTGAAATGGGGCAGTCAGGCACAGGGACCTCTTTCCTGAGGGACAACATTCCCTTCCCTCAGCCGCAGCATGCAGGGAAAAGCTCTGGTAATCCCATGCCAGCATCAAAGCCCACCCAGGGGGAAGCATGGCCTCAGATTCTGGGCTCCAGGCAGGTGAACCAGGAGGAAAGACCCCCAGCTCCACAGTACCTGCACCCTGTACAGGGCACTGAGAGCCTGAAGGAAAACATCTCCATCAGGATTGGACTTGGACTGCTCTTGGCCACCAACCCAGACAACTGGACTAATTCTTCTCAGAGTAGAGGAACCAGCTTTTCTGGAGCACGTTTCATCTGAGTTTTGGCTTTCTACCTTGGGAAGATGGTCTGTGCTAGTGGAGGAGGCAGTTCATTTCCACTGACAACAACACGAATTGCAACCACCAGCTCAGCAGATCTGTCCATCCAGCACAAGTCCAGAGCGAGGCCACACAACAGCACGGGTTCTGCTCAGAATGGGCTCTAAGGTTGATAAGCCAGTACTGCCTGGGACAGAGAATGTGACTGGAATGGCTCGTGGTTAAGACAAAACGAGGAAAATCTCTGGTTTTGGCAACCTCCTGCAAAGCCAATGCCACCAAGAAGAAGGAACACAGGCCCTGAATCTCATCAAGCTGTGAAAGTCCCTGGTTTTCTAACTAATCCCTGGGCTATGTGCCAGGCTTAGTACTCTCACCAGAGCTCGTACGTGTTGGTTTACACACCACGGAGGCATCTCAACACTGCCGGGAGCAGCCACTCACGGCAACCAGGGCCTGGGTTCTCACTTGTGGAGACATGGGGGAGTTTCCTGAGGGATGTGGGGGAATCTCATTCAGGATTTCTTTTCACTTAACCCAGTCAGCTTCCCTTCAGGGAAACAATCCTCAAAACTAAATATATTTTTGAAAGAAGGAGTCAGACTAGAGACAGCTGGAACAACTACTATTCTTGGCAATCTGAATGCTCGGCCTCAAAAGAGAGCTCTCTTCATGAGCTGTGGCAACCAAAATACCTGTTTCTTCTCCAAATCTTGTCCCAAATTTACCCATATGTCAAAATGAAAATTTATTTCAGTCGCTTACATGCTTTAAATATGCTTTATCTCTCCCAGAACCACACACAAATATATATACATACTGTTTTTCTTGTAGAGGAGAATTTCGAAGCAGTTTGACTCATAGTTGTCAAAAGTCTGTCTGACTTTTTCAATGGTCTTCTTGTCTGTCAGTTCACCATACATAAAACTGAAAAAAAAAAAATTTCTGTTTTTTTCTAGACAAGCAATAACATTGTTACAGTCACCTTAAATAGCAAAAGCATTGAAGATGCTATGAACTGTCAAGGTTTAATTATGATTTACACTCCATTTAAATATTTAGAGTGTCACAAGGACACCTACAATAGTGTGTAACCATGACCACCTTCTTACTGTAAATGACTGCAAATAAATCCACCATAATGCTTCATTAAGTGCTTTACTGAGTATATCTTTAAGGATATATGGTTAGAAAAAGAGCTGACAGCTTATGAAACCATTCTCACCACAGCTGCAGGCCATGGTAGTATTGCTGTCAAAACAGAGAAAATTGAACAAAACCTCTAAAATCTCCCAAATGTTCTTCAATCCTCCTGAAAATCCTTCTGGAGGAGGAATGTAAGCTACTACAGGTAAAGGCTGTTGGCTGAACAGATGCCTGCAAATCTCATCTTGTCAAGCATCTGGGACAATAAGATAATTGGAATTCTTTTACTAAATACCAATACAAATAGATGTAGAATTTAAGCAGTGAAGAGCACTGACTGTAATGTGTAGCTATGCCTGCACTACTACCAAACAACCAAATTCATCCTCATTTCCCTTACCGTATACTGCATTTCTTTAACAGTTCACTGGAAAATACTAAAAAGCTTTTGGAGACTCATCCCTCGCCAGGCTGAGAATACAAAAATGTAATTTTAACTCTGCTATTTCTTGCCACTCGACCATCTCATCTTTGCATTCTTTTCCAGGTCAGACCTCCAGCTGGTGTAAGCAACCCCAACCCCTTGACCTTACTTTTGACAATCTTTGTAAGGAAACAGCCAGGCTTTTATTGTCATTCTCCCCCCTGGATTAAAAGTAAGTGAAGGCTGCTCTGTGCAAATTCCCAATTACAGAACTGAAAGAATGGAACATCAGATAAAAGCTTTCAGACACTTGGATGAATATACTTTTAATTGATCAGACTTTTTTTCCCCCCCATTCTCTTTGTTCACGAACAGTTTGAGCCTCAGCTGAAACCTACAACAGATAACCCTGAGAATATGGAAGGGAAAAGCTATCAGTGCCTCTGTGGTTTCAGTGCAGCTTCTCTTATTGATCAACAGACCTCCAAAGGTTCAATAAACATTTATTTTATGTCTACTGCCCTGAAAGAAACAATAAAACAACACAGTGGTTAGTGGCTCGGCAAGCATTAAAGTACTCAATGAAGGCCAGACCATGAATCTTTCCACAGCCAGCCCAGGGAGGCAGTGGAGCTGCTCCCACAACAAAGTGCTGCCTTGTCTGAGTGATGGAGGCATCAGAGTGGCTGCAACATCTGGGTGTCACTACAGGCGCCTCCTCACTGGTAAAGCAGGCATGGACATGGATTAGATTGGATATTAGGAAAAATATCACTGAAAGGGTGGCAGGCACTGGAACAGGCTGCCGAGGGATGCTGCGGAATCGCCATCCCTGGAAGTGTTCAAAAAACACGTGGATGTGGCACTTGGGAACATGGCTTAGTGGTGAAGGCGGCAGTGCTGGGGGAGTGGTTGGTCTCGATGATCTCAGAGGTCTTTCCCAACCTGCATGGTTCTGTGATTCCATAAATGGCGTGGCAAAACTCTCACCTTTGGGACAGCCCTGCAAAGGAGATGCCACTACAGCAGCTGATGGCAGGAAATGGCTTTACCCAGGCACGAGGCTTCATTAATGTCCTGATTATCATTAACAGGCGCAGCTGTCTCGACATGCAAAACACAGCCTACTGCTCATTTTCAAATGACCTCCCTTTCTCTCCCCATTTCAGCTGATGACCTTCTATACATTTATACATGAGACAACAACAAAAAGTTTGATTTTTTTTAATCTATGCCTTTTGTAACCCACTGATGCATCTCTTTTTTGTTTTCTTGAGACTTAAAACAACGTTTCTCATAGTCCTGAAGGAAAAAATAGCAAGAATTTGTTGAAGTGCTTGATTTTATATGACTTATAATACAGAAAGTCATCATTAATTAGTATTAAAATGACAAATCCTACTTGATGATGAGGGGTGGATGATACCAGTTAGTGCTGCAGAACATGATCAATCAACTTTATGTTTTAAATTACAGGCAGCTTATTGTTGCAGTAAACCTGTAATGATCAAATCTCATGTTATATTCACACATAAAGAGACATTTTAAAGGCGTCTGGAACAATAAAAACATTTTTCAGAAGGCAATTTTTAACAGCACCAAAGGAACCTCAGAGCCTTTCACTGTACAAGTTATATAAGATTTTTGCTTATCACAAGTTTAATTTAATTTAGTCTGTCCTATTTTGTACACATGGAGGGACTCCTACTTCTTCAGTCAATCACTCTGTCTTTTTCTGCCTCATATTCTTTTTTTGTTATTTAGTGCTTGTCAAATGCCTTGAGTGCAAACTGTACAAGACATAAATATCAAAACCACTCTGCTACTGGGAATCTTACTACACAGAAAACACACTTATCACAGAGAATCAAGGCTTGCTGAAATACACAGAGAAAGGCACAATCTTAGATATTTTCTCCACCTCTAAAAGAGACCAGTTGTCATTTAAGATGCCTGGGCTCCCGCCTCCCTCTTACAGCATCTCCTGGCACAGAAAAGCCTCATCTGAAGTTTCACATTGTGCTCCTCTGTCCTTTGCCAGGATGCAGAGCAGCAGCATAAGAGCAGGTCTGGGTTTGCAGGGCAGTAACAGCTGTTTGAGAGGAATTATCCAGGAAAAGTGAAGCACAGAAGGCATCCAACCCTACACCAAATTTACACCTCTCTTCATCCAGAAGCATTCAGGGCATCAATTCCAAGAGACAAACATCCACCCGGGAGGAACAGGAAATACAGATACACATCAACAGCTTCCAAACTCTGCAAGGTGAAGAGCAGACACCATTTCTGAGGTGCAGCTCTGTGGGTCCCACTGGCATCCTCAGTGGGGTTTCTCTGCACAGCTTTGGCACTGCAAGGACACACAACAATCAGGCCACAGAGGTGCCATCCCAGCACCAAATCTAACTTTTTTCAAGTTCAGCTGTACCCACTGTGCATAATCCCATTTCTTTAAACACAGTGGGAGGCTTGCCATTAACTTCACTGGAGCCAGGATTTCCCTTGCAGACCTCTTTTTAAATCATTTTTTTAAACTTGTCAGGGCAATAAATCAAAACAAAGGAGAGCAGAGATGCTGACCAAGTGTTTCAGTGGGAACAGTGGCTGTGAAAATCTCATGTGCAGGGAAAGGCAAGCAAAGCAAAGCCTGGAGAGAATGCCAAGTGTCAAATGCCAGGGTAGGTCCACTAAAGGGTGCCTGCTCTTCCAAAAGCGTGATGAAATCACAGAGCTTAACGGAAAAGCAGCAATATTTAGAAAACACTGATATAACTTGCAACATTAAACTGCATTTTAGTGGTTTACAACTGTTAATTCTTTCAATGTGTTCATGAAGACACACATGGTCGTGTCTGTGGACAACTGGGCATGAAACCAGTGGTTTTCCTGGGTACTGGCTGACCTACTGATGCACCTCTAGGCAGGGTTCTTTTGGTAATGGAGGTTAGAGGCATCTCGGTCACAGATGCCCCATTCCTCCTGGACTGCCAGCTCACTTTCACCTGGCACACTGGATGAAACTTCTTCCACCTAAAAATTTTATGCATTTTAGCACTCACTTATACCAATTATTCTATGTACCAGCCCAAGCCATGCATGCAATTTTGGATGCCATGTGAGCTCAGGAAGAACACATACCAACTCCCATCACCCAATATAGCCTGAATTCTATGTGCAATGTGCTTTTTATATAGTGCCTGTGAAACTAAGGAGACTGGCACTTGTACTGAGGGATTTCTAAGTGATTTTCCTGCCAGTGGGCATATTGTTGCTGATTAAAAAGATGAGAGAAGTGCAAAATCAAAGGAATTACCAACCTGTTACAGGACTAACTCATTGCCTGAGCTGGAACAAAACTCACTCACACCTCCAGTGCCTTCAGCTGATCCACCCCTCCCTGTGATCTGTATCAGGCAAAACTGGACTGGGAGCCTGACTCCGAAAATACTATAGATGATAGCCCCAGATACCAAAAAAACCCTCCAATGACATTCTGCTCAGTACTCTAAGCAGACACCATTGGCCTTTAAGACAAATCATCTCCACATCTCTCATCAGAGCAGCTCCAACTGCTCTGGAAGGCTACCTGTTCCATGTTAACCATACCGAAAATCTGTCAGCTCTCACTTTATCCAAAATATGTCCAGCTCTCTCACATCTAGAAAGTCTCCTAACATGCAAGAAACATCACGCTGCACGTGCAACTCATAGAATCCCTGAACGGTTTGGGTTGGAAGGGACCTTACAGATCATCTCATTCCAACCTCCTGCCATGGGCAGGGACACCTTCCACCAGATCAGGTTGCTCACAGCCCCATCCAACCTGTCCAAGAGCCAGACACAACAGTGTTGGTCATGCTTTGAGCGTAGAGAGGGCTCCCCTCAAAATCCAGAGGTGGGTGCCTAGAATGAAGATGAAAGGAAAAAAAAAATCTTTGCTACCAATTCCATTTTCCACAGCAATTCCTCCTTGATTTGTATGATTCACCTAAATGACCTGTTTGAATGTGGTCAAAACAGGATCCTTACAAATGGTAACAAGAGATTAATACCATTCAAAACAAGCACCCAGATGGCATAAATCTTTTGGTCCATTCAATATTTGAAGCACACATGCATCCTTATCAGACAGGAATTGCTAAACCTTCACTTCCTCAACAATTTCCTACAATCCCATTCTGTGTTAGTAATTATTTTAATGTGTACAGGCTATAAAAGTGCTGGCTCACAGCAAACATGGACAAATCAATATAGGGGATGGCAGAGAGCAAAGGGGGAAGTGTGTATGTTTCTCCAGAGCCGCTGTGATAAGGCTGTTTCCTGAAGCCCCATGGAGTGTATTGACTCTGTTGCTACTGTGTGAAATGAATATTTCATTTCAACAGCACGTGCCCATCTCCTGCCTCTTGCCCCTGAGAGGACATTTGTCTGCACAGAGCAATCCTAGATCCCACTTCCTGCTCTTCCCTGCAGATGAGAGCAGTGACCACAGACCAGCACATGTTGCTTTCTGGAGAAAGCAGTGTCTGCCATCCAGGGACAGGCTCACCCTGCCAGCTGAAGCATCAGCTGATCACCAGTGTACGGCAGCATCATCTCCCAGAAGTTATCACTGTAGATCACAGAATCTCAGAACCACAGAATGGTTTGGCTTGAAAGAGACCTTAAAGATCGCCTGGTTCCAAACCCCCTGTCAAGGGCAGGGACACCTTTCACCAGAGCAGGTTGCTCAAAGCCCCATCCAGCCTGGCCTTGAACTCTTCAAGATATTCCATCCTCTGTCCTCAGTGCCTGGAATGGGTCGCTCCCTGAAGGCAGGAAGGGAAAACCTACACAAAATTTTATCTCAGCCCTTCCTTCTTGCCTCTGTCCCTCATTTGCTTTGCTCACACACACATTCACACACATCAGGGAGACGGTCCTTCCCCAAAAGCAGCTCTTTTCAAAGGATGCAGCAGGCACACCGCAAATGCACGTCCAGCCACAAATCACAGCTGCTCGCTCCTGAAAGACCACCAGTAAGAGAAAAAAGCCATAAAGCTGCAATGCCTAGAGTAAATATATCAGCAGCCTAATCACTCTTTTGGGAACAAAGATGCACTTTGTGCATTACTGGGCTCTGTGTGTGCTTAATAACAGGGGCCAGCGTGGACTACAGAACAGCCCACTGCCTCCTGGCATGGTAACAGCAGAACTCAGAACAATCCAGCAAAAGAGCCTTTGAACTACATCACCTGAACCCCCACTCTCTTTACTGGATCATTAGCTACAGTATACTCTCACCAATACTAGCCAGGATAAATTTCAAGGTGCTTTACCATGTACAAATTCTGTATAAGTCACTGGTTTCATCCATTTAAAGCCTGTTTTACAACTTCAACATCTGCAAAACAGTGCCTTTCTTACATCAATCCTTTCTCCCAAAACCTCACCATTCTTCCCAGCAGATTAAAAGTTTTCAAGCGCACCAAGTGGCAGCAAACACACAGTGGGCATACCTGCAGGTGCTACTCTTCTGCATGACGTCAGCTCGGTGGTATCCAGAGAGTTTACAAAATCCGTCATTACTATAAACTACGGGCCAGTCCACAATCTGGGCGTTTCCCAACAAAAAGCTGGATTCTGAAAGGACAAAGAGCAAAAGAGAGAAAGGGCTGTTGTCAGTGGCAAAGTACAATGAAATCCTCCTAGCGTGACATGGCAGATGCAGAGTTATTCGTGATAATAACTTCTATTGTGACGTTTCAGAGGGAACTGAAATCCAAATGGACATCTGAGAAGAATTTGTGATGAAACAGGATAACTCCTAGTAATGCAAGTAGCTCCTTACACCGCAAAATACTGATATATGCCCCAATGCTTTACCATTTTAGAAAGCATTCATTTATTCACAACATCTGGGCAAGATACCATGTTTTATTTTTATTTTATACATATCTTGAAAGCAACATTAAATTAACTTGCAAAATGAGTTTTAAATGCTGAATTGTATGCGTGCCCAAAGCTGATGATGACTCTTTTGCTTGAGATAAGTAATTCTTTCTTCCTGGTGGGTCTGTTTTGCAGGACACAGCCAGCATCCCTGGGATGAGGGACGCAGTGCCAGGAGCCGCTGGGGAAGGGTGAGCTGCACCCACCACATCTCATGGTACACCACGTGCCACACCACATCTCAAAGTGTGGATACCAAGTGGCCCACATGGAAATTTAGCACAATCTGGGAGCTGACAGGTGCCAAAGGGACTTCAGATGATCCAACACAGGTAAAGGGCCTACAAGAGATCTGGGGAGGGAATTTTGATAATGGTGCAGAGTGATAGGACAAGGGGGAAGGCTTCAAAATTACAGAGGGCAGGTTCAGATTAGATATTGGGAAAAAATCCTTTACTGTGAGGGTGCTCAGGCACTGGACCAAGTTACCCAGAGAAGCTGTGGATGCCCCATCCATGGAATTGTTCAAGGCCAGGTTGGATGGAGCTTTGAGCAACTTTAAGGTCCATTCCAACCCAAAACAATCTATGATTCTATGAATTTCAGTGGCAGTCAACTAAAAATACAAATAGGTAGGTTTAGCACATCCTGATAACATGCACCCATTGCTGTAAATACAAAATATGGGCAGGGAGTATTTCTAGGAGGCTGAACTCAGGTCTAAATATCGCTTCAATCATCTGTTCTTTCAGCCAGTGCCTACAGTTTATACGCATGGACTGGCACCAACACGTTATGAGTTAGGCCTAAAATAGTTTCATTCTTCCATCCCTGCTGTTAGCAAGGTGTTTCCAAAGAAAGGAAATACCCATTTTGCTTAAACACAATGTTGTAGGGATTTTATGTTCATTGACACTGAAAACATTCCTAATTTTTTCTTCAGAAATAATACTCTCACTTAGCAGAGGTTTTAAAATTGTAGTCCATGGTAATCTTCAGTGTTTTCTTTACTTTTACTGTTAGTTTTCAATTTCATTTTGACTACAGCTATGGAACTATGTGGTCCCATTCACTGGCGCTTTAAAAATATAACTATTAAAAATGATTGCTGCATAAAAATTATAGGAAATGTTCCTTTCAGCAGTTCTTGTGGGGAAAAAACGAAGGATATTTTTACAAATTTTCCTCATAATAGCCCAAGAATGGCTATGACAACAACAGACATTTACTCAGGTGTGCACATTGATTTTAACATAAAAGTGACACTGAGTTTGCATGAGCTACACATGCCCTACTCAGAGTATTTATAACTGTGACTGGATTGTACATGCCTCAAATATTATTCTATTGAATAAGGAACATGTACTAAAAAAAAATAGTATTTCTATCTTTTTTCTTTATAAGCACGAATTTTGAAAAAAATAATCTGGAGATTATTGGATTTTCTACAGAAAAGCAGATTTTAAAAGACTTAGAAGCTGGCCAATGGGAGAAATAGAAGTTTAGATTTTGTGAAATCTAACACTTTTAAGCTCAAGGCATTTATTCAGATCCATCACAAATATTCTTTAAGCCTAAATGTCAACTTTAAAAATTTGCTTTCCTGCCCACAGGAAGATGCCCTCGCTACAAGCAGCAGGAGATATGGAGTAAAGCCTGAGCATCACATAAAATATCCCTGGATTCCCACAGCCCTTTCTGCTGGGACTCAGCCCAGCTCAGGGGACATCCTAAGAGGGGACCAAATGGTTTGCTGGAGCTCATCCCACTGTACTGATGTTCCCCCCACACCTGCATCTCCTCTGATGCCTAAAGGCTTTTTAGCTTTTTATATATTTTCATATATTTGTAGCTTTGTAGATTTTTAATATATGGTTGTATACTTTTCCTAGTACTTTTCCTGTCCTTTCCCATAATAAGCTAACCCTTTTCTAACACATTCTTGAAATTCTGTTTAGTCTTATATTTAAGAAGAGAATTTCTGATAAGGACATTTTGTTTTCCACCAGAACCTAAGAGATATAAAAAGAAAATAGGGCAATGAAGCCCCTGGACCTAACTGCAAGGGGCTGATCTAAGGGTGAGTTACTGGGGTAACCAATTTCCTATTGGATGTACTGGCTAGATATACTAATTAATTAACCTTAAAAAATTGTAGGAATCCTTGTTCACGTGTGCACAGAGCCGTATTTGTGCACCTGAAAGCTTTCATTGAAGAGCTGCTTTTTATCTTACCGCTTCAACACTGTTGCAAGGTTTTTTCCTTTTGTTATTAGGCAGCACCTTAGGTTTGGAAAACCCAGCCCCCCAAACCCACCAGGCTCTCCCTGTGGTTGCCACCCCATCACCACCACACTCCAGGAGCTGGAGATGCTGGGAGCATCAGCAATTCTGAATTTCCCATCCCACAGGGAAACAACCCAAGGTTGCAAGTCCTCGGGTTAGATTTGGAAAGGTTGTCTTTGTAGAACCATCTTTGGCTGAAATTCTGCTTGCATGTCTCGACACAAAGGGCACAGCCTGGCGATGATGCACTCAGGGATGCTCTGCACATCCCGGAGCTCCCCAGAGGGCCACAGTCCAAAAGCAGATAACCCTCCTGCAAAGCCTCCCCATCCGCAGACACAAACTCAATTGTGTATTCCCACCACGTCACTGCTTCAGGACACAGAGCACACAGCAGAAGATGCGTGGTGCAGCCAGATAAACAGCATTTAATGGTTGTCTTCTGTGAATTTTACACTTCTTTGCACCTGAGGGTCTCAAAATATTTGATAAGGCATTCACCAAACTGATCAAATCCACAAGAAACTTGGGAGGGGGCAAAACACAAAGCCAAGCTATTGATAAATTGTTGTGGGTTTGTTTTGTTTTTCCTCTTAAACCCCAGAAATTTTGCTGGGAAAAAAGACACTAGAAATACCTTGGTAGATACTAGTATTTTTCATCTTTAAGGTTAGATCAGATCCATAATATACGTATTAGAAACTTGACCAGATATTAGAAAGTGTTTTCTTTTGTCCCCTTGAATTTTCCTTTACTTAACTGACTTGTTTTTTACCCTTGTCTCCTAAGCAAGTAAACCTTATTCATCCAAGCTCAGCACAGGAATATGAATCATAGAATCTTTTAGGTTGGAAAAGACCTCCAAGATGATTGAGCCCAACTGCAAACCCAGCACTGCCAGGTCCACTACCAATATCTGTGTGTGCGTGTGTGCGTGTGTGTGTGTGTGTTTCAAATTCCAGCAAAAGGAAAATCTTGAATCAATGTTTGCCTCTTGTTAGAGACCAATAAATCCAACTGCGGGCACAAAGCCACGGGAATCCACGTTTCCTTAATGCTGCTGCTCCTTGAGCAACTTGATAAAACTGAAGGAAGAGCAGGTCAGCGTCTGACCCTTGGGTTTTACTGTGTACCCAAATCTCAGTATCCACACCACTCTCTGTGTTAAACCTACCCTATATTTTATCAGGAGCCATGTTATTTTCTTCAACCAAGACACAATTAATTCTTCCCTATTTCTGCAGTTACAGATCATAACTCCAGGCAGATTTAATTCTACATGAGCCAGTCCACACCCAGCTGTAAAATCCAAACTGTGTACTGGATGACAGGACACTTTGAGAGAATCTCTCTTTTTTTGACCATAATTTTATAAAATCGTGTTATCACCACTAACTACTCATTGAAAGCCCATTTCTGCAGTTCCCTCCAATGAGGATGGATCCACAGCCTGGACTAAATCCACCTGCATACCTGACTTCTGTATTTCTACAGTTCAGATTCACGATTTCCTGGCTAAGAAAGGTCATCACAGTCGTGTCTTTGGTGATAATTTCCACGAGTCTGTGGCAAATTCCACTCTGTCCAATTTCCAGTTGTCTGCCTGAACCAGGTGTAAGAGACAAGGGCTGGTAAAAACCTCATTTTATCTCCCTCTCCAGATGCCACAGGGCAGCCAAGAATGGAGGTGTTCAGATTCCCTTCATAGGAGAGGCAACCTCTCCCTGCCTGCTCAAGTCTTCAGCAGATGAAAGGGGTGTTTTGTGCCTTCTTCAGAAAAAAAAGAAAAGGAGCCAACAAAAGGTCTGGAAATGGCAGGGTGATGGGCATGGCAAGGACACCAGCACTGGGATCTCCACAGCTGTATTCCCACTGGATCCAATATACGAGAGCTAGATTCCTCAAGCAAGTCTTTTGAAATTATATGTTATATTGGAGGTATTCTCAATAACAAGTGTTTCTTAAAAGAGTTTAGTTACTAATAACTGGACATCACTGAATCCAACCACTACACCTGCACCAGAACACATGAATTTACTTTAATTATATTGATGCCTTCTCCAGCTACCTAGAAACAGAGACTAGACAGGAGTAAGGGAATAAAGGTAGGTATTTATTGGAAGGGGCTTCAAAGGTACACCCTGGGGAGCCAGAGGCTACTTCCAAAAAGGACCCCAAGATGGACGACAGGTCACGAGTTCTTCACACTTTTACAGGTTTGGTCCATTTGCATATCAGCATAAATTCACCAACTAAAACTTTAGCTTTCTTCAATTTCTCCACCTCTCTAGAGGCCCTAGCTTACACCTTTGGGCCTGGGACAATCTGAGTGTCCTTGAATAGCAGGCTCAGAGAAGCTTTGCTGTGTCTATCTGGCCTAAGAGAGCAGCTAACAAGCTTCAAGAAACTTCAGAGTTACACACTAGGCAATACAGAATTTGAAAAGTATAAAAGTTAAAATCTAAGGCATCAATATCACAACTTCACTGAAAGATCATAACAGGGATTGCCAAGGATAGCCGAAGTTATGAATAGCACGGCATAAATACAGCTCACATTCTGCTGTAAGGTGCTGGAAACTAAAACTTGTGCAATATCTGTGCTGTGGCCCAGAAAGGAAAATCTTCTCTCTCTGTGAAGCTCACAATCTCACAAGTATTTTACGACAGAGGCTGGGAACTTCCCCTCTGGTCAGCGAGACACTGGTCACTGCTGAAAGCAGGGCAGTGACTCTGACAGACTCTGGTCTGATCCAATACATGGTGGAACTCCAGGAAACTGGGATCCAGATGACCACGGTGTGGCATCTTGTATTGAAAACATTTATATGCAGCTAATTTCAAAACTCACATGATGATTATCCTTAAATCTCTGGCGATGTCTTCATCCTTCTTGGATTTCTCCGATGCACTGAAAGTGCACGTCCACTTCGCATTTCCTTACAGATAAAAGGTCAGTTTTTATTATTTCTAAACTTGTCTTGATGTCATTGCCTCCATCAACCATCTCCTTCACCCTTTCCCCTTTCTGATGTACTGTAGGGAGCCCAAATCACAACTCTGTAGGCTGTGTATGCTCCTTGACCAGACACCTCCAAACACCAGCGTCTGTCTGTAAGGAAAGCAGGGACTGCCAGCAGACTCATCTGTCTCAGAGTTGCCAGATTCCTCTTAGGAAGGCAGCAGGTTTTTTTATTAGCTAATATAACTCTCCTATTTACAAGGTTTAATGCTGATGGCAAGGAAACGGGGTATTAGAGGCATACAGTCAGCAAAACTTCAGGTTGGAAAACACAATTGAGGAAAACAATTTTTTAAAAAGCACTGCATTTGCTGTTGCCACGCTTTATTTTGTAAAAAGGCTCTTCTGTATAAAGGCAGGCTATGCTGTAGAGCTGCAAGCCTTTAATCTTACTCTATCTTGCAGTAGCTACCCCTCAACACAGTGCTGAGCCTTGTGTTTGCTATTAAAATAAAATAAAAACACTACAGTGTGCGAGCAATTTTTTTAACTAACAAAATGCCCAAAGCAGTGTAAAATTCATGTTATGTAATGACAGGAGAGCAAGAACAGCTAAATCATTCCAGGAGATATGCTTAACCAAGTGAGAAACGTTGTCTCTAATCATCTTTTCTCAAGAATGCCCGGGTACCACTTGTAACCAAAATTGTTTAAATCACCATTTTAGAGAATTCCATCTTTTTTCAAGGAAACAGGCAAATGACCTTTTATAGAAAGTTCTCCACTGAAAAGATGTTGTAAAGAAAATAAAGTAGTAGTAGAATACAAACAACAATAATGATTATAATAACAAAAAGAAGCAGCGTTTCCATTTAGGAACAAATTCCTACCTCTAACAACTTTACACAGTGCTGTCCTTCAGAACTACCACACTTCCACTGCAGAGCAAAATCAGCCCAGACCTCACGGGGGCTGTGAAAAAGCTGGAAATTGCCTCTCTTTGCTAATACGAAACCCCAAATATGAAAACCCCAAACCACTTGAACTGCTGTCAGCTGATTCTCCACGTAACTACACAGGGTCAGCATATTGCTGCAGACTTGTTTAGAACGTCTTGGAAAACTGGTGGTGCTCCTCCGTGTATGTACTCGGCAGGGGTGTCCAAAAAAAGTTCTCTTTTTTAATTTTCTTAGCTTTCCTGAGCAGGTCTTGGCCCTGACAGTACCCAGTGTTGTCTGTGGTGACTCCAACCGCATGCTCAATATTGCGACCTCTGGAATACAGAGGAAGATCCTAAGCCCTTTTGGAGGGCACAGCCCTCTGAAATCTGCCTCAACAGGCACCAACATCCCTCCAGCTCTGGGGTTGGCTGCAGACAAACCTCTGTTCTTGAAGCAGCAACCTCCACCAGCACTTTGTGCTCCAGTCTGCAAAACCACAGTGCTGTTTTCTAACAAAGCTATCATTTCCCCAGTGTCTTTAAAGCATGCAAAACATCGGTGTCATCCAATTTACGCAGTACATAAAGTGTTGCTTGCCTGAAAAAAAAACCCTCTCAGAGGACCAACTCTTTACGTCACCTTTCTGTGCCACTGTTGTCTTTATTTAATACTCATATTATGAAGCTGCAACGAGGGCTAAACCCGGAGCAAGGTGTCACCACACTGACTATGCTGAAATTATCCACTTCCTGCCCCAAAAACGTGCTCCTCAAATAAAACAGAAGACAAATAATCCAGCACTGGCTAAAATTTTAAATCCACGTGTAAGTCACTCAGCTGGGAACACAGCAGCTTTCAGCAATTTAGCAAGCGAGCTCAAAAAAAAAATAAGAGTCTGCCTGAAATTTACCTCCTGAAAACTTAGAAAATTAACTGTAGTCATTTGGAATGTGGAAGTCCACAAACAGCCCCTGCCTTTACTGTGGCACAGCACTGACCCCAGGAAGAGGGGGCAATAAGGACATGAGGCAATAAAGACACGAGTGCATCTCCACGAATTACCTGAAAAATGATATTTCATACAATTCTGATCACAGTTTCTCCCCCACACATCCATTTATCCTAGAATTAAACTAACCCTCACCTATCCTGGTTATCATCTAAATGCCATTGCTGAATCTGCTCTCTATTAAAATCATGCAGAACACAACACAGATGTACTGAGACTAAATTTAAACTGGAGCACGCTGTAGCTCTCACTCAAGGCACACAGGCACCCTCAGGGAGAACCAGAATCCAGACTTCCAGCTTTATACAAATGAGAGTGCTGGCTTCACATTCCCAGAGGAGAAAATTGTGGTAACAGGAGCTGTTCAGACACGGGGCTCCTCCTGCAAACACTGAGCCCGCAGCGAGTCCTGGCTGCAGTTCCACAGAGCCTGGCTGCTTCTCAAAAAAAAACCTGTTTGGGCAGCAAATCGTCTGCATTTCACCGTGCTCTCCTCTCTGTGCCAGTGGCTGAAGCAAAGCTTTCAACAGGACTGGTCCCAGAACCCCTCCCGGGTCTGGAGTCAGACCCTGGCCACTTGGGATACCCAGGGCTTAGCATTTACAATAGCCAGTCCCTCGAGTGTGCTGATTAAACAAGTATTGTCCCTTTTTTTTTTTTCTGTCTGAAAAGCAGATTATTAGAGTTCCAGCTCCAAAATCTTCTATTATTTAATGTTATCAAATCAGAAGATCCTATTTCCTTCAGCTATCCGGGAGAATAACTCAAAATCCCAGTTCACCACCAGACAGCACCCTGTAAAACAGGCTAATGAAATGTATTTCCACTTCCTGACATTATTCTTTGGCTGCATACTCCTTCCAACTGCAACAAGAAAATCAGAATATTTCCTCAAAAAAAAATCAATTTAATTTTTTTCCTTCTCTCAGGTTTCAACATTAACCTGGGAAGGCAGCAACTCTTGCAGTGACCTCTTGTGGCAACCGCTCAGCAGCGCTCAAGCTTCCCCCAAAAGGAGAGGATGGATACCTCTCCCACCACCCACAGAACGAAAGATAAGAAAGAAAAAAAAATAATTAGAAAATTAAACATAATTTTTAAAAAGGAAGGAAAGAAGGAAGGAAGGAAAGAAGGAAGGAAAAGAAAAAGAAAGAAAAAAGAAAGAAGGAAAGAAGGAAAGAAGGAAAGAAGGAAAGAAGGAAAGAAGGAAAGAAGGAAAGAAAGAAAGAAAGAAAGAAAGAAAGAAAGAAAGAAAGAAAGAAAGAAGAAAGAAAGAAAGAAAGATCAGACCTTCAATCAGAAATAAGACCACAAAGCAGCTGATCATATCTCAAGGAAATCCAGCTTTTCCTTTAGCTAACAATATGGCATTCTTTAAGTTTCTAAATTAATAAAATGGCACAGAGCTTCCATAACTTTTTTTTTTAAGTAAAAATAAACATTTTGGACCATGCAGAACTCCCCCAATTTCAGCAGCCGTCAGATATGCTTAATCCATCTGCGCTCAGCGAGCCCACTTGAAAAGCAATGAAAACAGGGCGTCTGCAATTGAAAACTCCTCACATATGTCATCTAGTAATGCTTGTCAGTGTAAAAATCCACTTTGCATTGATTTACGTGTCAGCAAGCGCCCCGCAGTCACAGGAACTGCAGAAGAAACCCTGTGCCTTCAAATGCCAAAGCAAGCCCTAATGACATGAGCTCCTTGGTCATCCCTTCAACTGAACTGGAAGATGGAAACTTTCACCCCACGATGCATCCTGCTTTTATGCAGGGAATTAGGAAACTGCTGAGCTCTGCATTCTTCTCAGAGGATCCCAAGTGACAGACATCCAGTAAACTTGAAGTACTTTGCTTTAAAGAACTTTCTCTCTGCAGCATGTGCGATTTAATCAATGCCAGATGAAAATGCAGCTTGTTTCAATATAGGGGAGAGAAGCCCACAAGTATCACGTCCCACGTCCCTGCCTGTAAGACAAGAACCCTACAAAAGCTAGTACGAACAGAAGAGACAAGAGACACTTATATTATCTGTAATACCAGTGGAATAAATATTAAAAAGGTGTCTTATGGCTACAGATGTGACACTTGTTTCCCCCTCTCTTTCTAGGTAACCTGCCTTGACAACAGTCACCTGTGAACAGGTCTGATCCTTTCACCCATCACTCACAGGGACCCAGCAGGGCATGAAGGTCTGTGTGAAGGAACTGCTTTTTGGAACATGGCATAAAGCTGAAAAAGGGCAGGAATTAAATCTTAGGTTCATTAAAACTCACGCTGAAATTCCCATGGAAGTCTTACAGAGATAAGATTTCATCCCAGTGTCAAAATGCATTTGTGAAAGACCCACTTTCATGAGGAAGCTTCTAAGAGTTATTGCAATAGAAACAACATCCAGTAATGATGACTTTTATCGTATAGATAAGATTATATATAGTTTTTCACTAAATTCATCCCCTCTTCCAAACTGTTAGCAGTCTTCATTGCAGATTGCTGCCAAGTCCCAGAGTTACCCTTTCCACAAATTCATGCTCTACCATAAAAGCAAATTATGCCATTAACATATACCTAATTTTTCTGCTGAGACCATCTGTGAAGGCGAGACAGACATGTGTGGCTCAACTCGCTGGACGACTCTGCCCATGGGACAGGTCCATAAATCCTAGTCCTGACCTAGAGACTTGCCCAATTCTGTACCCTCTGCACTTCCACAATGCTAGGCAGAGGTCAGTACCAGTAGGAGCTCTGAATGCACTGGAGAAGCAGACAATAATATCAGTAATAATGGGCACAGACTGCTGAGAACATCTTGGGAGAGAACACTGCCCTTAGGATCATCCTTATTAAACGTCCCAAATACTAATGGCAGTAAAAGGCAGTTACCTTAATGTGATTTAGCCCAGTGCTCTCACAAAACACCTCTTCTTTCAGCTCAGCAAAACACCTGGTGCTCTTAAGATCTAGGGCACAGCCAAGGCTGTAGCGAGATCGTATCAAATCTTTGTGAGCCTCAGATAAGCCTCAATGTATTTTCACTGTGCTTTAAAAGAAGGAAAGAAAAAAAAAAAAAAAAGATTGCAGAGAGTGCACTGAGATTACCCCGAAGACAGGTCTGACTGTCCTCAGGGCTTGTCCCTTTTACCAACCACAGCAGCCCTAAGGACAGGCTCTGCTGCTCCCCACAGACTTTGGCTCTCCTCACCTGGAGCTCAGCTGTGGTGTGGGCAAAGAACCTGCAAAGCAGAGGCTGCCATGCACCACCCCAAGCTTTGGAAAGCACCTGCAACCTGCGATGCTGCCCAAACACCAAAGTAAACGCTTAAACACTTAAAACACTTGGCAAGCTCCAAAGTGTAAAGCTGTCTCCAAAGGAGACGTTCCCCAGGCAAGGCGACACCGTGGGACCTCTCCACTGCTTTGACAGCTGCTCTGTCCTTCCCAAGCACATTATCTGCGAGAGGGGCATCCAGCGGGGCAGCCCTGCTCTCCCACTCTCCAACATAGAGGGCAAAGAGCCACGGTCGCCCCGTTTCACGGCCACCCTGCTCACAGCCACCCTGTTCCTTTCTGCTCAGCTCCTTGGTGCTTTGCTCATGGCTGCGCACCGTGAGCGCTTCTCCCACAATTTTAACCTGATGAGCAGCCAAAGCTGGGGTAAAAAAGGAAGGGATCACAACATTCCTGAAGAGAAAGTGCCCAAATAATGCTGAAAATGCAATATATGATTGCTTTTAACACCAGGCTAGACACCACACCAAGCCTGCGCATGGTGTTCCTGCTACACCGTCTCCCAGTTCTGACTTTCCACATTTTTAAATTATTGCAATTTTGTCTATAAATTTTGTTATCAGGATCCATCTCTGGTAACTCTGAGTAATTTGTCTCCATCTACACTTCATTTCGAAGCCATTGCTTCCATTTCACCTGAAGAAGAGCCTATCTGCTGAAATACCTGCCTGATTTTTGACAGCAGTACTCGTAGCCTAATAGAAGTTATTACCTGTATCTACAAACCTTCTCTTAGTTGTTAAGAAAAGATTTATGATCAAGAAGTGCAATGGGATTACATAAACGTGACAAATCTCAAAGGAGAACATTCCTGAACCAGGAGCGGTGACAGAAAGGCTTTTTTAGGGGGGGTGCTGAAGATGTATTTTAAAAAACTATCATCAGTCTTTCCTTCATCCCATTCCTCTAACTGTCAATGAAAAATCCCTTGGAACTTGGTGAATTCAAGTGGAAAAACAAACCCAGCAGACAGCCAGCAGACCAAATCCTTGCCTTCTACCAAGCACTGGCAGGAGATACTTGAACCAGATTTGCTCCACTGTATACTATAAAGTTTGGATTAAACAGTGCTGAATCCAATGAAAATTAGTATTCCCATAAAGGATAAATAGGGCTATGTCCTGGATGACAAAAATAAGAATTAAATCATGTCTCAGCTCACAAAACTGACATCTTATTGGAGTTAAATACAAATTCTCAATCTATTTTCTTCTTTGTGTCCAACAGAGAAGATTTGCCTCTCTAGCCAGCATCACGCTTAGGTATCACCAGTGGCACAGAAAAAGCACAATGAATGACCAGATCGGCATGATTTATGCTCCTAAATTAGATCAGCTTAAAAACTGGAGTTGATACGTGCTTTTCAAGTATAATGTTCAAAAGGCTTCTGAGCTTTTCCAATTTTTGATATCTCAAAGCCTTACTGAGCTTTCACCAGGGAGGATGTGTGATTTAATCAGAGCACGATACAAAACCATGGCATTCCCAAGCCATGCTCCCAGCCCTGCCACCGACATGCTGCATGACCTAGGGAAATCAGCTGTGATGCCCCAAGCCCCCATTTACGCCACAATTAGAAGAACAGGTAGAGAAGCCTCTGTATGTCCTCTTCCACAAGGAGCTGTGAAGTGTAATTAAATTCCACCCAACACTTTGAAATTGTCAGAGGGAAAGTGCTGTATAAACGCCTATTAATTAAGCCTGCATTTAATATTCTGGGAAATAAATACACTATTGTGGGAAACCACCTCTTGGAGACCGTGCAGCTCCAGGGCTTGACAGGGAGTCAGCTGCCGACCACAGAACTGACACAGGCAACACGAGAGGGAGGAAGCCCCCCAGAAACGGCTGATGGCTCAATACAAAGCTGGCATTTTAACACACAACATTTTAAAACAAATTCCAACTCCTCATCCCACTCCTGCTCATGAGGAAAATCCATGAATCGCCTGCCGTCATAACCAACTCCAAGCCAGCACACCAGACCACACTGGTACGAATGTGAGGTACATCCAGCACTGTGCAACATGGAAAGGTGGAAAGGAACACTTTTCAGCATGATTTCACAGCCTATTGGTGTCTTGATTAATACTAAATGTGGTAACTCTTCTGAATGCTCCGCTCTGCCCACCTTTCCCACTCCTGTCCCCAGGTGTACACTGGCACAGCACTGCTTCTCCATGGCAGGGTCCCCCTAAACTTGGGCTGACCACGGAGTTACCTTTCAGCAAATCCAAAGCCGAGCTCTCCTACATTTCTGCAAACACTCTTCTGTCTCAGTAGTTATGTGCCAGTGCAAAAACTACATTAAAAAATGCATGTAACAAGCACAGGACTTGCCTAAAGCAGCACCTACATCAGCACACCCAAAGAGACAGGGGGCTGCAAACATATCGCAACTTTAATTGGAGCTGTGTACAGTGCTCTTGATCAGTGCTTTGCACTGGATGCAAGGGTGAAATTAACTCCAGCAGCAAGGAATAACTGGATACCACACAGTCCTGAACCAGCCCTGCAAATATCCACCTAACAGAGGAGCCGTAAATGACCAACTGCAGACAATTCTTCACCCATTTGCCCAGCCACAGGATTACCATCGTCCAAACCACAGTCACTCCCTCACCGCTTTCCCGGTACCTTTGCCACACACTTTAAAGTGTCACAGAATTGCAAAAAACTTTGAACCCTCGGAATGGAAACGGTTGCAAGTCCTAATTAGTACAAAACTAAATAACAAGAAGGGGGAAAAAGAATGACCTGATGAGTGGAGAGGATGATAACTTATTGTCTCATAAGAAAAAAAAAGGGGGGGGGAAAGGTTCAAATTGGCAGTAGCGACAGCGATGTAAGAAGCGCGGGGAGACAGGGGAAGGACCGCGAGGGGATGAGCGGATCCCGTTCCTTGAAGGCGCCGCTTTGGCACGGACCCACCACCGTGGCAACGCCGGGGCGAGAAGCCGGAGGGACGGAGGGACGGGCGGATGGACGGGCGGATGGATGGCTGGATGGATGCGTGACGGGGGGGAATCTCTCACCGCTGGAGCGCCGGACGATGTTCTCCAGGAAGGTGTTCTGCGGTGCCACCAACCCTCTCTTGCCCCCCGGCATCCTGCAG